>WYDI02019375.1:0-41744 GCA_009867235.2 Psittacus erithacus | reverse complement strand
CTGAAAGTCAAAACCACAGCACTGCACCAGCTACTAAGAAGGAGAAAAATGACTGCTACTGCTGAACCCAGGACATCCATTTATGTATTTTTCAGTGCTGATAATCCAAAGCACTAATAACTCACCACTTCAGTAACAGAACAGTGATCCTTTTACTGCAAAAGAAGCTGTTTGGTTATTTCCTGAATTTTTGAGGTTTTATTTCCTACAGATTTGTGCTTTAACCATCACCACCACTGTAATCCCAGGCTTCCTGCATGTCCTTTCTGATCCACCCAGCTGGTATGTAACAGCATGTGTTGTGGCTTGTCCAGAGTTTGTGACTGATGCTGCCAAAACTCCTGTGTATTAGCTGAGTTGGTATGCCCTGACCTCAACAAGGACAGATGCTCAGACCAATTGTTTAAACCACTTTTGCTTAGGGAACCAGACCAGTCCTTTTCTCCCTCCTCTTGCCCTGCAAAAAATAAACCTAGATTGAATGTCAGTGTCACTTTTCACAAAGCAGTGCTCTGTTTTCAGTGATCTCTGCTTTTAAGATGCCAGGCTGTGTGGTCAGAGTGACAAATGGAGAACCCCACTCAGAGCTCTCTGAACTTACCCCTATATAAATCAAAGTGAGTAGACCTGATATTTCCCTTGCAGCATATTCTGCTTTTAATGGATTCTCAATTTTGCAACAAACTGCACTGTACACTTGGATTTAAATGTGTGTCTGCTCCTTTTCCTTGGCAATACAGAAAACTTTGAAATCAATTCAATCCTTACACTCTAGCAGAACTTGGACTAAAATTGGACAGATAATTGTTACAGAATAGGAAGGTTATTTAAAATAACATGTTCGTGAGACGTCTGGTATTTCACACCCACTGTTAAAATGGGGTTTAGCTCATATTTTTAATTTCAGCTATTTGAGATGCAGAGCTGCAGGTTGAATGCTCAGTGGTACCACACAGACAATGAGCTAAACTTGTTGCTTTGTGATGTGTTTTTTTGGTGGGCAGTGTGATTTTAGGTCAGACCTAAATAGACAAGTTGAGCAACACTTCTGCTTTGGTGGACCTCACCTAACACTGTTGTGAGTCATCTCAGCATCATCTCGGGAAAGAAGCCATGTCTGCTGTGTTTACAGGACAGAAAGGAGGGAGCCTGGGAGAGGTCCTGTCTGTGTGAGACATCTCACACCACTGCACTTCCAAAATCCTGATACCCATATTGTTTTTTCTCGGCATTCTATCCCATTTAATTCCTACAAACTTCAGAACCTGCAGTCAGAGAAACTTATGTAGAATTGAAGCAATTCTTTTAACCAATAGATTTTTGTAAACAAACATATCTGAAGGCAGATCTGGCTCTATTCAATCTATTTTATACTTGAATATATGTTATAATTATAAAGTACTATAGGACTGAGATCTTTTACACCTTCTCCCTTTTTTTTAACCTCTTCCTTCTCCTCACTGGGAGGAGTGAGAAAATGGCTGATGACACTTTCAGAGTCATTCATTGATTTATGAACACAAACTGAGTTTCAGTGCAGCACTTGCACACCATTGCTGCCCATGTGCTCTTGGAAGTCTCACTCTTTACTTCAGTATCCTCAAGTAAATTGAGGGCATTATGTGAAATACAAATTTATCTTTTTTTCAAATCAGATTCAGGGAGTTTTAGTTTATGCTCCTTTTAATGTCAATACTTTTGTCCCAGGAAATTCTCCACAAAATCATATCAGAAAGTAAAGAGTAGACAGGGACTCTACAGCCACCATGATAGGTAAGTCCTCATTTTGCCCCTCTGAACAACCCCAAAGCTACTGCCAGAAATCCAGTACATGGGTGGTTTGCAACTTGCAAGACACAATCTAGCTTTACACGGGTTTCCTTAAAACAAAATAAAAATGAACAAAACAAGTTTACTTATGTTCTACATTTGCATAGTTTTGTAGGAAACTTTTGGTTTCCTAATTCCTATTCATGTTTTACAAATAGGTTTTCTTTTCCTCCCCAAAGATGCAATGTGTGTCCTTTTGGAAATCTTATTTATCTACTGAATGTGTGACTCAGCAGGGCTGCAAGGATGAAGCTGTCTGACCTGGGTCTAACTCTTGCAGGGAGCAGGCAGCACCTCAGCCCTTTTGGTAACCCTGCTGGAAGTGACAGGAAGAGGTGAGCTACACATTTCGTTTGTGTGATGAAGATAGAGGATTTCCAGAATTTCACCTGAGACATTTACTTTTCCCTTTATGTTTCTAAATCAAACTCAAAGTCAAACATTATCAGGGTCAGCTATGCTCCAAGTGAGCACATTAGTGGTAGTAAGAAATGCCTTTTATCCCCCTGCCTCTCTTTTGCCAAAATGTCATGCCTGTTCCTTTAAGGCTGTGGTCACCAGAATTTAAGCATCTGTTTACTCCAGGAGATGCTATTTGAGTTCACTCTGCCAGGAGATGACAAAGGGCTCTGCAAAGGCCTTGTTCACTCTGATTCTACTTGTCTTCAACAAACTAAAGGAAACCTGGCTATCTATTCCCATTCCTGCAGCTGAGATGCTCTTAAAAGTGTCAGTCAGTCTATTAGTGCTCATAGAAGGGAGGATAATTTTGCAAAGTGAAGCCCCTACTGCAGGGACAACCATCAGTGACAGATAGAAACCCACAGAGATGGGAATGAGCTTGGGTCTCACTGTCACTGCAATGCACTGCAAATCTACATTCAAAAAAAATATTAGTTATAATAATGAAATTCAACAATTCAAACATGCTGCTTCATAGATAAAAATATCTTTATGGGATTTGCAGTGTAAAGTCTGTACTTGGCCTAAGTACTGATTTGATTACCTAAATCATGTGCAATCATAAAGCAAATTTTACATATTTATTTCCCCTCTTCCCCTCCCCCCGCCCCCAAAGTGTAGAAATGTCTGGAGCTCACTGTCCAGACTCTCTCAAACTCTTTTTAAGTCAGCCACTCAAGCAACAGTATACAATGCTTAAGGACATGTGAAATCTGCTGTTACCTGTATATATGTGCTCCACGTAATCAGGGTGCTTTTTAGCAAACCTGGTCTTTAACTTGTTTCTTTCATCAGCCTTGATTTCTGCCCCAAGTGGTGTGTACATAACCGAAAAAGATGCTTCTCTAGTGATAGCTTCTTCAATCATAGCCTAAAACAGGCAAAAAAATTACATATCACATGTCTGTTTATGGCTAGTTAGAAAAAAAAAAGAAAAAAAAAATCCTTTCACAGATTATATTTTCCCTTTAATAATTGCACAGTCATGCAAAGATAACACATTTTGGTCTTGAATATTAATTAGATGAGAATTTAAATTAGTTCGAGAAAACACTTGCCTGTCTATACTCAGAAAATCAATTTAATGGAGAAAGAACATTTGTAAACAGTTTTCAGTGCAGCAAGCCTATGTCTTCAATGAAAAGTATTAAATAAATTAACTTTTAGAGCAAAAGAAAAAGTGATTCCATGCCCTCTGAAGGTCACATCTTTCATCTGAGGGTTTTATTCAGTCCTTGGGAGTTGGTTAAACAATACTAAAATATTACCCCTTGGGTTGGCATGAATTCGACACTCTGCCTATACGGAATATTAGTCTTAAAATATTGCATTTAAACACCATTTGCATTGAGTAAAATTCACTTCTGCACAGAGGGCAACACAAAGCTTATGAACCTTGTCATCCCTTAAAAATGACTCAGATGATGCATTGTGCTGGTCTCATGCAGAGGTGGATTTCACACTTAGTGGACCCCAATGAACTGGTGCTGGAACTGCCAGGAGCTACCAGCCTGGAAACAGCCTTGCTCAGTATTCTTATTGATCAGTGCAAGGGAGATTGAACTGCAGCTCCTTCTGGGTTGGGTTTGGCTAAGACCACATTCAGTGCTGCTTCAGCTGCATTTGTGTCTAGCAAAGATTTTGTCTCCTTGACATGGGCAGTCCTTTCTGGAAACTGGGAGAGCTGCAAGGCTTCATTAAGGTGTCTCGGCAATAAGATAAACATGGTTAATAGTGTCAGTACTAACACAAAGTTAATAGAGATGGTCAGAAAAAATGAGAGAAAAAGATATATTTTTTTTAACAGGATGTATGAATCTCCAAGATCACTTTATACACTGAAGGCATCATTATGGGTCTAGTTTGGTATTTTATTTACAAGTCCTCCCTTTTATTCTTCAGTCTATCCTCCACTTATATGAAAATACTTAAGAAACAGCGTGCCCCCGTGAGTCAAATGTTTGGCTAATGACTGCTCCCACCAACCCAGAATGGAAGGCTGAGAGTGCCAGTTAGTTAAATGTCTGTGTCCTCTCTTTAATAGCTTTAGACACCAGGTTCTCTAATACGGCCTTATGCCACTTTACTTCTATTCTGTTTATTAGTATGGGGTATACGGAAATTCTATAGAATTGTTTTAAGCAGATATTGGGATAGGCTGCCATACATACATCCTGAGTACTCTTATACTGAATACTCTACCTGGATGTCAAGGGTGTCACTGGGGATTTGTTTATATATTTGGATTACAGTATTTACTCAAGCCTTCATCTTGCATTTACTGGAATGGAAGCAGTCTGGAGTGGCTCGTATGGAGCCCTGGAACATTAAAAAGCTTCAGATGTGTGTCGAAGTATCATGACCACCTGGGGCAGTAATAACTTTCCCTCCCAGTGAGAAAGAGTTGTAATTTTCTATGGACACAGCCGTGTTATCCACAATTAATGCCACAGATCTGGAGATATCAGACCAGAAAATAGCAAGTGTGTCCTCCTGCCAAGAGCTTGGAGGTCCATGAATGGATCCTGTGTCCATTCCTCCCAGCGGGAATACTTATTCGTCTGCACTGATTTATAGGAAAGTGATTTTAGGATTTCGTATTTCTATGGACTTTAAATATCTTCTCATCCAGGGCCCTTAGGGGATCAGTAGCAAAACAATGGTACCAATCTAGCTTTCCAAGGTACATTTTTTAAAAAACAGAGGCCTACTTGTTCAAGTTTTACTGAATTTCATACGTAAATATAGGCACAGAATTAAGTCAGCCTTATTCTATGTGAGATATTGGACATTCTGCTTATTTTCTATAGATTGGCAGCCATTTCCTAATCTGGACCAGACCAGCTCTGTATTCTGCCTGAAAAGTTCTCTTTTGGCTTTATCATCCCCAAGAACAGTTCAAAGTCATGGCTATAATATCTCTGCATTGCCATGTACCCATGGCTGTTCTGCACAGCAGAGGGCAATAATGGTAAAATATCAGCCAATGGAGAAAAGAATAGATCTGTAGTTTCTGGTCAATACTGCCACTGAAGATATTATTATTACCCAAGAGCATTTTTTTTTCCCCAAGCTACTGACCCTGGACTTAGATGCTATTTGTTTTATTATCCTCTTGGTTTTTTATGGGGTAAAGCCTTTCAGGATATAAAACTTAAGCCCATAAAAACTTTGGAGGAGAAAACTTTATACGATGAAATCCCTAAGGGTTTTTCTGCTTAAGCCTTTATGCACTGAAGTCCATAAGCGTGAATGAATATCTGGCAATGTGTCCAGGAAACAGGAATGCCTACAGAACATCATCTGTCATGCTGTACACCATGCATCAGGATATAGTCACACTGTGGAGAGGATTGCAAGGGCTCCAACAGACTTTCTAGAGAGTTTCTGCAGAGAGGACAGGACAACAGTGGGGTGTTTTTTCTTCCCCATTTGCACATGCTTTGGTTTCCTTTCATCTGAATGGCCCTTTCTGCAGTGTCCTCTCAGATGCATCAGGGAGGATGTCGCTGTTCTGGCCTTGGAGTGGAAGCAGTGTTAGGCTGTTTCACAAGTATGGGGGTACCTACTAAACTGATAAAGGTGATAAAGAAAGATGATTATTTTTTTTGCCAAATCCTGCAAGTGAGCTCTGCAATGTTTTCCCATCTCATCACACGATGCTACATTCCAGCCTTCAATTCCAGCAGAGCTAGAAAAACTAAAATCCTTGAGATGACCTTAAACTATAAGAAAGAGGTCCTCTAGCAATGTACAATAATGTAAGGATTATGACTGACATGAGTTCACTGAATTTGGTGGTTTATCTCGGCAGCGGACAAAATCTATTGCTTCAGCCAAGATGTAAAAGTAGCTCAAGAAGAGTCTGTAGAGTAATCTGATGATAGGGAAGATTTCTTTTTGTAGTTATGGGACTGACTCATACTTTGCTATGTCAGGAGGTTTATATCCCTGTTTTGGAAGTGTGGGGTATCAGAAAAAGTCTTCAGAGAAACCATCTGGAGACAAAGTGTCTCAAGGAGTATTTATATTGTCAGCACTTCTATTAAAATACCAACTAATTTCTTCATGAAACACAAGTGTTCACAAGGCTTGAGGGATGTACATTGCTATCTCGACAATTAAAAAGCCAAAAGACATTCTTAAACAAAAAATTTGTTTCGATCAAGTGTTTAAACATATTTTTGACACAACACCACATACTTCTCTGAGCACCTTGGCCCTGCAATATCCTTACATTCTATCATATGTAGTAATGTTACATTTCACAGACCTTTTAATAAACCTCAAACTTCAGCCTGAACAACCTTATACTGTCCCTTCACCATCCACTAAAATCCTGTTAAGAGCTCATAAAATGAACAGGTAGAAGCACAAGAAACAAAGCTTTCCCACACCAACTTCTGATGGCAAATGATATAACTGCTTAATATTTTTATGAAGCTCTTGCCATTTTGTGGGCTTACAGCAGACATAGAAGAAATATGGCACTGTAGCAAAAAATTCTTCATAACAGTGACAGTAGCTTTCCCTGCTACAGTCCTTACCCTAAGTCCTTTTTAACTACAGAAAGGTTTAATTTAGAAAATCCAATTATCTTGACATCTAGAATTAGCCAAAAATTTAGATATCTTTCTAGTGCCTTATCTTGCAGCTGCAGTGCACACTCAGCCACTGTTTCATTTAGAGTACTGCAGGAATTGATGCTTTTACAGATGATTTTTATTAATGCAATGATATGAGTCAGGGTAAAGCCATTAGCCTCTTCTATGAACGGCTTCCACTCTCAGGCTGGTAGTTAGAATTGTGGGTGCCCAGTGGTGCAACCTATGTGCTTTTCTCTATATCTTTCCAACTATAAAGAAGTATCTGGCAGCTCTGCCACTAAGTCTGTTTCTGCTGTGATATGAATATCTTCTCACCACCATGATCTTCTTACACCATTTTTATTTTTTTTTCTGCAGGAAAAATAAGTAGACAGAATGCAAGAGCGTATCCATTGCTCAGCATGTTTGTGTTATGAATAAATAATGTATTATACAATGGATGAGAACTTCCTGCTTATCTGCCATGTAATGCCTCCCCATTAATGTAGGTTACATCAAATATCAACTTATTTAGGTTCTTAAGTTATTAACGTATTTAAGCCTCTGTGAGTTATTTTGTATGCAGTGTATTTTGAAAGCGGATTTGCAGAGCACCACAGTGATAGATCTGTGTATTCTGCTGACTTCTGAAAGGCAGAGGTATTGCAAATGGGTTACCTTAGGCTTCAAGACCTGTCTGATACCCTATTAAGAATCTCTTTATGTTTTGGGAGAAAACAAATCCATTCTTTACAACCTTCCAAAGAGATTGCTAGTCATTAGAGAAACCCGCCAAGATACACACAGCGTGGAAAAAGCTGGAGGCTGCTCTTGAAACAACCTGTCTGTGATGCTGGCTGGTGGGAAAGCAGGGACTGAGCACAAATGTGGCAATGCAGTTCTAGTTCAGGAAAGCTCTCTACCCACAAGCACTAGTCTCACAAACTCATGCGCATGGAGAGTGCCATGAGAGTCCTCAGCTCTTGCATTACTTGCTGCCAACTGAGAATATTATCCTTTCATCTCAGCACAGTGGTAAATGTGAAGGATTTCAGTGTTTCTTTGCTATGGCAGAGCAACTCTGAGACCAATGAAACAGAAGCTATATTTACATTGCAAGGGTGATCCAGAGCATTGGCAAAGTGAGCCCCTGTTACTGCTCAGATTAGTTTGTTGCCATCCCAGGCAGAAGCTCTAGCTTCAAGACAGAGGGTGGACATAAATCTACAATAGGGCAATGTAATAGGGACTTTTTATAAGAGCAAGTAGTGATAGAACAAGGGGCAATAGGTTTAAACTGAAAGAGGGTAGATTTAGGTTAGCTATTAGGAAGAAATTCTTTACTGTGGGAGTGGTGAGACACTGGCACAGTTTGCACAGAGAAACTGTGGCGGCCCCATCCCTGTTCAAGGCCAGGTTGGACGGGCCTTGGAGCAACCTGGTCTAGTGGAAGGTGTCCCTGCCCATGGCAGGGGGTTGGAAATGGATGAGCTTTAAGGTTCCTTCCAATCCAAACCATTCTATGTTTCTGTGATCAAAGAACTGGCCCTGTGAACAGGCTAATTATCCTCTAAGCGAAGCTATTGGCCAAAACCACAGCTTTTAACCAGCTTTGTTAATATTACCCCTTTCTTAAAGATAAGAGAGGTTTTGTGGTGAGAAATGCCCTAATCCCAAAACAAAATTCACTGGGACTGCTCTGAGCAGCAGCAGTGACCTTCTAGCGCTAGGAGAAGCCTTTTGCCATCACAAGTCCTCAGCAAGTGTTGGGCCAGCTCCACATGGCTCCCACTATGTCAGCAGCGGTTCATAGTGTAAACAGCAGGGCTTTTTTTTCTTGTGTAAAAGGGGATTATAAACTGAATAGCTTTGGTAACCTGGGCTCAGAGGGACATCTTAACTCAGACAGGCAGAGCTAAAGGTTGAACATCTCTTGAGCGATTTATGTGAATGTAGTTGGAACCCACTGGACAACAGCTGGATGCTGCATCCATCTGTTGATGCAGGCAAGTGCTTAAGAGGCAGTGATTTAGCCTGGCAACAAAATACTCCTGGGAGAAGAGTGGGATTCTTGTTGTAGGGGGTTTCAGGGCTTTTAGCCCCAAAAGAGAAAAAAAAGGAGTACAGAAAAATAGAAAAGGCAACTGAAATGCAGAAAGTAACTGAAGGAGATGGCATTCCTTCCTAGAACTGAGCTCAATGTATTTTGGAATCTTGACTTAAATGTGAAAAGGTGAATCGGATAGCCAGAGATGGTGACTGATGTGGTTAGCCTGTAAAATGGACAGCACTGTTCAAAGGGGCAGCGAAAAATCATGCCTGAGTCATTGCAATAGCATGCTACTTTATGTGGCTGAATAGCTGCTAATTTAGTAGGAGACAAATTGACTGTATCTAGTGTTGTTTCTGAAAAGTGGCTTTATCTATTTGTGTGTGATGTCCTTTGTAGTTCAAGAGCAGATGCGCAGATGGAAAGCCATATAACTAGCAATGATCCTAAGAACATAAACTTCTGCCTGTAGCTTCATTTCCTCAGAGAAAGGAGATAGTATACAAAAATGGAAGAGGGTAACAAATGTGTAACTTCTTAAGGACCTTTGCAATTTGAAGGAACAATAAGGCCTGAGAACAGCACAAAATGGCTGTTTTTTCTGCACTGATTTCACAGGCTTTTGTAAATCTTAAAGCTCTGCTTTGCAACCCAGCAAAAGCCAGAATGAATTGAAAATTCTACTTATGATACATGTACATTACTTTTGAGCTACCCTGTAGGTTTTTTAAATGATCTGGAGCTTTGCTGGCCAGGTTGCTCCTGTTGAGCATCTTTGAGATGTGATTTATGGCCCTCTGTTAACAGTTAAAACCCTAGTAGGGTTTCATAGTGGGATTTCAACAGCTACCAACTACAGTAAGGTATGTGTTGCCTATTACATTTGGCTAGTATTAAATCCATCTTTCCTGCAATTAGAGACAATTAACCCATCTGTTTTATTACATGTGACATTTAAACTAATAATTTCTCTTACCATGTAAATATAAGTATGATTCAAGCAACAGTTACTCTACCATGTATGATGTAGTACCAGAAAAATAGAAGTAGGTAGAAAATATGTGGAGGTAGATATTATTGAAGAAGAAAGAACACAAGGAAAATGTTAAATTCCTTGCTTTTGCACATGTGGAATTGTTTTTGGAATGGAAATATGAGCAATAACAACAGCAATAAAAAGCTCCCAAATCAGTATCAACATGATAGAAACGCTCTATTATGTTATTTTATTTGCCTTTTCAATTACTCCATATTTTTTATTTGAGATCAGAATGAAGCTGATTTTTTGCAGCCGAGCGCTATGCCTTAAAAATAGTATATTCTGAAGCCAGAATGGTCTGAATCCCTGAAATGGCATATGTAGGAAGAGGCTCATTCTGCCCTGAAAAAGTGTTAATAATTTTAATCTTAGCAAGTTGTTTCATCCATGATGCACTGAGAACATAGGAAAACCATGAACTGGTCAGAAGCTGCATTGAGATCATCTGGATACCAATGCAGCGTCTTAAGAACAGTGATCGTATGGGCCATACGATGTTTATAATTCTAATGTGCAGGATGAGGAAAATCATTATATCCCAATTTTCCACCAGAAAATTTAAAGCTTAGTGTTTCAAGGCAAGTGTTGTTCTTCAAAATGGCCATAGATACAGAAGAGGGAGGATTACCTATTGGTTTTTACGGAGAGAGGTAAAAGAAATGTCACCTCTTTTTCTCACATGAGAAAATTCAAAATTAATTCTTAAAGCATCAACAAGCTCCCCGGACCTCTGAGACAATGTAGGCTTACAGGTATTACACAGTTCTGCCTGTACACACAACAGTCATTGACCTCAGTGGGATTTTCCTCAGATTTGATTAAAGAAGGAACTTTTCTGCAGTGAAGTGTGGCACAGCAAGATCTGCTAAAATAGCCCTGAGAATTAATGAGAAATATATCTTCTCAGTGTTATGATGCCCAGGCTGCCCAGAGAGGCTGCCTGTCAGGTCCTATCAGTCATTCCATTAGGAGTATCGCAAAATATCCCTGCCGTTGTCAGCTTGGAAGCCCTCACGCTCCATAGCAGGACATGGGTAAAGTGTGAGCAAGTAGGACTGCTGACGGGCCTTGTCACCCACTGAGACTGCAGAGGAGGTTTTGGCTACCAAGAGCTTTTTCCTTTTAAGTTTCTTGACTTGGCTTGTCACTCCACAAGGTGTGAGATAAAGCTGAGTTCTAAAGGAGCTGACAGCATTTATCACTGCACTGTAGGTGTTCAGCCACCTTGCAGGGTTGGGTTATCATTTGGTTTATTGTGTGATGTGTGTATTTTTCTGTGCTTGCAACAGCAAAGATTTTTGAAACGGAAGCACCTGATGTTCACAACAGAATCAAGACAGAAAACAAATGTCTGAATACCCAAACCTCCATGTCAGCCAATGCATGTGTTGCTGGAAGCTTTCTCTATGACACTGAGTTTAGCTGACAGAAATGTTCTCAGACACACAAGTTTGTGAGTTCCATGTGCAGAAGTCACAGAGCCAGTATTTTCTATGCACTAGGAGCAGCTCTGTGATGGCTGCAATCTTGGCCAAAACGCTGGGGTTGAACAGAACTAAAGCGAAAAGGTCTCCATTTGAGCTGCAGCAAATACGCATTGGCTATGTTATGGAATTAAGTCTTTTAGTACAGGTGGTTATGGAAGCTTACAGATATGAACCTACAAGCTTTGAAATGCCTTCCTGGGGTTCTGTTAGTTTCTAAACTAAGCATGCATTGCTGGTGCAATGGCACTTAGTAGAAGACTTAGGCTAGATGGGATTGACTTTGGTTGGAAGTGTATAACAGATGCCAGAGCTGAACCTTTAATATAAAATAGGCCACGTGGTTTTAACAATGGAATAATAAGAGCAGTTGAATTTGTAGTAGTGAGTTACGTCTAAGATATTTATAAATTCAATAATAAAGGCACTTTATACTAAGATGTCAGTGCCAAATACTGGTGAAGTCAGGCTGTGACTTTCCAGATATTTTCAAAGTTCAATTTTGATAACGTTGTTCATTTTTGACATTGTGGTATCCGTGTGATGTATTTTTACTCACGGAATAAAACATCCAGCTCATATTGCAGTTTTTAGCCATTGGAAATAATGGCTAAAAGAAAGAGGACTTACAAAAGTGTGAGTAAAACTGGACAGTTTGGAGAAGGACTTTTTCTGTGGGATGAAATATCTCAAGCCTATTCTTAGCTTTAATATTACCAGCTGAGAAATTACATTGCTGACAATAAATGCTAGGGACCTTGCTTCACTAATATAAAAAGTAAGTTTAAACTTGGTCTTGCTGCTGCTGCTTTGAAGGTATCAACCATAATACATTTAATAACTTACACATTATTATTTATTGTGATGAATTCTATTTAAGTCACCTATTTTTGACCTAACAGCCAATACACAAATCATCCAGAGCATATTCTGTAGTGGATTTGAAAAAAAAGCCCATCCATTTGATCATATATTAACTTAGAATGTATATTTTCAATCCATGGAATAAAATATTTGAACAGGAAAAAAGGCCCAACTTACAGAATAATATTATCCAATGCAAATTACTTTTTCATCTCTCATCAGTATTATACCTTTATCTCAGACTGGAATGGAAGGTGGGTATTAATATTCAAAACCAACATAGGGCATTAGATATTACATATCACTATACAGAAGATCCAGAAATAGATGATTTACTTTAAAGGGGATAATCAAAGAAAGCTAATCAAAAAGCTAATCAAAAAGAATATTTAAAGTTGCCTTGATCATGATCCATAGGTACATATACGGAGAGAAGATTACAAGTACTAAAGGTTCTTTAAGCTTTCAGAGAAGAATGCTTAATATGAATTGTTGGAGGTTTGGACTGGACGCATAAGATCCCAGTTTGTAAACTGGGAAAGAAACAGGGGGCAATAATGAAACAATCCATTTATGAGATGGGCTATGTTAAATAGTCCATTATTAAACTGTTTAAATGGAGATTGGATAACTTTTTCAACCAGACTGCTTTCTTCTCTTGGCACTAACATAGGAAGGTAAGGGTGCAATTCTGTGGTGTTTTTATGCAGGAAGTCAGGTAATTAATTCATCAATATGAGTCCATCTGGCCTTAAAAATCTGGCAGTCTGAACTTTGCAGTTTGCATAAGAGGAGGTACACAGTCACATGGAACAGATTACTGCTGCTGAAGAAGAAATATGCAAAAGTTAATAATGAGGAGGAGAGCAACTGAAGGATGTTTTAAAAAGAGCTGTGAAGAAAGAGGACTTCTGGCAGTAGATGTCAAGGATATAAGAAGTTCAAAAGGAAGTATAAAACTAAAATCAGGAGAGGAAAACCAAAGGAGATACAAGATAAAGATGGCTCTGAGCAGGAGGAATAGATCAGGAGAGAAAAATTAGCGATTTAGAAGTAGGATAAATAACAAGGAGCTTTGCAGATGTGAATTAAAGGCCTGATTTTTTTGCAGTAAAGATGTCAGCTGCAGGATTTGAGTGGTCTTACAATGTTTTGAAGCCATGAAAGAAGTAGAAGGAAGGCTGTGAGGAGGAAAAGCCTTTTCCAGCAGTTAAAAGAATCATGAAAAGAAGAAACAGAAGTAGTCAATGACCCACGAGAAGATTATATACATGACCCACTGATCAAAGGAAAAAGTGACATATCTAATCTAAAAATCTTTTTTTCATAAAAGTGAAGAAGAAACCATCCTGTTCACCATCTATTTCCTTCTTCCTCAGAAAATTTTGCTCATGGTTGTGAGCCAATGCTAGCGAGCTCTGGGGCAGAGGAGTAGTTAGCAAGAAAAGCATGCATCAATAGCTGTTGCTTTGGTTACAAAGGCACATGAGCATGTATAGTTGTGACAAGCTATTTTCAGCTTTACATCGTGAAACAGAGAGAATATTTATAAAAAGATTATGTTACTTCTGCTTGGTCTCTCTGTGGTGGAAAGTCCTAGTGCAGTGTCACATGCTACATCATCCTGCATAATTGTTGCTGTGTGCTCTAATGACATTGAAGTCACCCCTGATGCTGAGTGCACAGAACTCATCAGCTTGGGAAGGAAAAAGTTGCTACGGGTGCTGGGGATATATATGTTCATGAACAGCATTTCTTAAGTGCTAGCTATTAACTTGAGTGGGAGCAGTACTGGGCACCCAGCTGCCTCCACTGCGTGTGTGTCAGCATATAGATACCGCTGACTCCTTAGTTGAGCCTACGCTAAGGCATACGCACAAAAGGCACAAAATTACAGAGCAATCTCAGTCTCCCAGAGAAAATCAAGCACGGTGGGGGATCAAACAAATGGTTAGATCTCTGCTGACATTTCAAAGCTTCTTCAGAGAAAGATGACAGCAACTTAGGTTCAGAAGAAAGGCAGAGAAGCAGAGGGAATGGGGCACAAACAGCGTGGTGGAGCCTCTAGGTACTATGGAGTCCAGGGAGGCCCACACATCAGCTCTCAACACACAAGCTCTGGAGTGAAGCAGAGATGAACCAGAGTCCTACCACTGCCAAAATCCTTTGGCCCTTGCTATTTAGGAATATGATGGGAACAGCTGGAAGCAATTCAGTCGCCCCACTTCAGTTCTGATTTGTTCTCATCTCAGCCCAACCACAGCTTCTGGTTTAGACTCTATGTGGAGACACTGTGATAAATCTTGTCCTTCATGCCACTTTGTGGGCCCTGTTACCTAGCAAGAGAATCTGAACCCCTGGAGGAGAGGACAGCTATGACAGCCCCTTCTTTAAAGGTTTATTCTTTGAAGCTTCGTGTCCATGACATCAAGAAGGGAAGTCAATGGATATGAGTGTTGAGACAAAAAAAGACATTCCATTTGAAGAAATGACCCCTTCATGAAACCTGTTTGTGAACTCAAGATTTTAAACGAGTCTGACCCAGTGGGAAAAAAAAAAAAATCAAACTGTTCTGTACAGAAGAAATTCTCTGCTGGAAAGCAAATAAGAAAGTTCACAGGCACTGCAAACACTAGCCCAGTGGGTAATTCTCGGAATGAGATGCACTTTGCACTCACAGCAGTACTGAAATTCAGCAGCTCCCAGGACTGAGATTTATTCAATTTTACCAAAAAGAATGCAACTAAGAATAGTTTTATAAGGGGAGAATTTACTGTGGAAGTGAAGATAAAATACCAGATTCTAATCTTTATTACCCTGGCTCATGTCAGACATATTTTGCACCACTTCACACAAAGTACAGATGTCACAGATGTTCTCACAGAACAAACCCACAAATGGGATCAGAATCAGACTCTGAAATTTTATCACTAGGGACATATATTGTTCCTAGTATCATTAAATCCCTTGTATGGACAAGGAGGACCCAAGGGCAAGGCCTACCCTTGGAGGCAGAAGGGATTTCCACCACCTGGAGCTCAAACACTGCACTCCCTCTGAAATGCACCTTGTTCACACTGAAATTAGGGGGTTGAAGGCTGGGGCACTAGTGGCAGTGGTAAGCTTCTGCAGCAATAAGTGTCTCCCAGCAAAGGTTCTAGCATCCATTAACCTCCAGGTTTGTGTGAGAGGTCTCCTCAGTGCAGAAGGGGGTACCCTTAAACTTAAATTTGTGCTGATGGGGCTGAACAGCCATCTCAAATAGCTCCAGAGACAAATTTCATTGAAGTCAATAGTCTACTCCCCACGAAAGTAATCTTTGTGGACTGGGGTCTTACCTAACCATCCTTCACAGAGCACTTTAGGTTTCTCTGAGACCATTTGTTAAAGTCATTTTTAACTCCCCTTCCAGTTGAAGAGTTTGGAAAGGTGTCAGAAGATTAGTATCATGCAAATTGCAAAAGGAAAGTGTCACTAAGGTATGAAGACTTCACAAAAAATAGCTTAGGGAACTATACAGTATCCAGAATTAAATTTTATAGCAGTCCATAAAATTGAAGTATGAGCCAAGGGTTAACAACCTTGAATTTTGCCCTTAAAATTAGTCCAAGAAGAGCTACTTCATTATAAATACTGTAGCACTATATAGTATCCTGTTGATTGATATGGCCAAGAGCTACTTTTGTCGGCTGTCTTCTAAGCAGTAATCCTTCATTTTGGTCTTAATAGTAAGATAGGCACCTCCTTCCTCATTGGGCTATCAATTTTTACCTGCCAATACAGTTTGATGAGTTTGCTTGTATGCTCCTCAGTGCCTCCTGTCAGCCAGTACATATAGTCAGCGATCATGGTGCTCCTGGTGACAAAAGCAGAATAAATGAGTATACAGGGAGGGAAGAATGTATACAGCAATATTTAAAGGAGGTAATTCTTAAAGAGTGTAACACAATGTTTGTATCAAAAGATTACACATAACTCTCAGTCTTTGTGCAACTTCAGTAAGATAAGCATTAGTAAACATTTTTTAGCTAGCTAAACTATCTGCAAGCAAATGTCCCTACATTTTCTTTTAATATCTTTTCCTTATTTTACTCTGAGCAAATATTTAATGACTGCTATACAGCATTCTAGTGTGGATTTTTTTAATTTTTTTTTTTTTTTGCTTTATAGTATTTGTGGAGGATGTATGTTATGTGCAAGTACATTTCTTTTAGGACAGCATCAACATGCATAACACCCTGTGGCTTGGCCATCTGAGCTTATTACTTGTCTATGGCTAACTCATAGTTCACCTTTGATTAAACTATATCTTAAAAAAAGCCCAACAAAACAAACTAAAAGTAATCAGCCATCTTGCTACCTAATGGAGTATGCTTTAGTACTCCCACTGTCTGTGACAATCATTGCATTGCTCTTTCTAGACTGAGGGATATTAAAAAACTATTGTGCAATGGATATTAATGTAGAGTCTTAACAGACTTTAGAAAATCAGTTTGCTTTTATGGCTGCCTCTCAACATTGCTCTCCATTTCCTGTCCTCTAGAGACTCCAAATCCAATTAAATGTGACTAGATGTAATTCCAATTGTCACTTAGTCAATTAAACATATAATAATCTTCTGTACCTAATTACTAGCACCAAAAGTTTATTTGTTGATGTACTGCTAACAATGTGTACTTCTGCATATTCCCCTTATCATTGCCTATATATTAATTGTGCTTTGACATTACCATAAATTGAATTTGAAATTTTCCCCTAGTTAAAAGTGTCTCACAAACAGTAATCCCAATCCTGCTGTTGTACCCTTTCAGAATGTACTTTCCAAGGCTGTATTATGTTCTTAATGAGACATAACCAAAAATACACAGATTTAACAATAAACATTTCAAAGCAAGGCCAGTATCAGGGGGTAAAATATTGTTACAAACAGGAAGTAAATCTTCACTTAGATGTTCCCATGCAGCTCCCATTAATTTCACTATGAGAAAAGCAATTCAGTAGCATCCATGGATTTCTGCAAAAGGACTGGATTTAGCTATGAGCTTTACCCAATGCTCATTTAAATCATTGGCAAAAATCCTCTTGCCTGCACTAGAACAGAGAGTGGTTTCTAATTGAACATCATTAGCCCAGCCGGCACAGGATGAACAAAGGATGAAATCTTCATTGCCTTGAAATGCATTGGCAAAACTCTCACTGACTAAAACCGGTGTCAGTGTTTAATCCCAGGGATGACATATGGATCCTGTGGATGAAGCAAAAAAGGTGAGCAAAGCATCCAGCTTTGCCTGCTTAACCTGGAGTAGTTTTGAGGAAAGACCTTCACTATGTTCTGAGGTGGAAAAGGGAAATAACTACGGCACAGAATTGAGGGAAGACTTTGACTGAATCTGTCATGTTATTGTGTACCTTTGGTCTACCAGAGGTGGTCTACAAAGCTTCCAGCTACCATGGCAATGGCACAGCTACTCTGTAATGGTGTACATGAGCAGTGGTGGCCTCCTGCAGCCACCTCGTCAGAGAGAAGGAACTTTCAATCTAAATTTAGAGCAATTCTTAAGCACTAAAGCCTTGTCTGTCTTGGAGTCAAAGGACATTTGCAAGTGGTCATTTACAATTTGGGATCCTATAGATACATCACACCTCAACTGCTGTCATTTCAAAGATTAAAACTGGCAAATCCTTAACCTGAGCATCGCCCTGTCTCTGCCTGCTGCTGTGGAGCACTGCCATGGGTCGAACACAATCAGTCTATACAGAGACACCTGCAGCGCGTTTTTCCATCCCTGTTGCAGGGCTGCAGACTGGTGACGTGAGAATGCATCCCACTGGCAGCACAACATGACATCCAGTTTGCGACCTCCTGCTCCTTGACGGTAGCCAAGACTTTTCTCCCAGTGTGGCACTGTTTTCAATGGAGGAGATAAGAGCAGAGCCCTGGACAAATCTGGAATAATTTCTCAGACAAGTTTGTTCATCTTTCCCTGTTTCTCAGCATCAGCTGTAAAATGCGGATGATCACATTTGACTGATTTACTTATTTAGTGTGCGAGTTCTCCTGGCACAACCTTTTGCTAATTCTTTGCAGCATGCTTAGCATAATGTCACTCTGTGGCAGAGGTCTCCAGGCATTTCTGCACTCCAGACAAACACCTTTCCTCTTTGTTCCTCCTCCTTAATTTGTTCTTATTTAAATAATCAGAGGCAAACTTATATTTCCAGCATTTGTGTTTAATTTTTCAATGTCTGCTTTTATCCCTACTCATTTTCTTCCATATTGCTGTGCGTTACGTCAGGAATGGCAAGGCACAGACATAAACCCCTCTGAGCCTTTCATGTGCCTCCATCCCAGTTTTGCTTCTCAGTTCCTTGTCCATCAGGGAGCACACTTGCTACTGTGACCTCAGGGCTTACAATTAAAAAATTCCACTTTCAAAAGAAGCATAAGCATTAAGGCCCTATGTGCATGGCCTGCGTCCAATTCCAAATGTGCCCAAGTCACAGAGTGTTCCTTAAAGGCCTCTGAAGCTCAATTCACAGAACCAAAGTGGCACATGCAGTAGGGAACTATGAATTTCCAGATACAGGGACACAGGTGAAATTATGCTGTCTGAATATGGTTACAGGGCTGGGCACTGAAAAATATTTAAGCACCTAAGTTCTCAGAAGCCAAAGAACCAATTGAGATATTTAGGTATGTTAAAAGCCTGGCTTCTGCTGAAATACATGAAGGTCTACATAACTTAGCTGTGCTCCTAACTCCAGGTCAGTACTTATCCATCTGGCCCATAGAAATTCAGGTAACAAAGACATTCAGTAAGCAAATGGTAAGCCCATGAGACACTCTGAAATGAGACTTCTACAATATATTATTTAATGAAATACTATTTATGAAATTCTTATTTAAGACCCGGAGCTAGTGACCCAGATCATTAACATCTTTTTCTCCCTCCTTCATCAGAGTGAAAGCCTATTGCATGCACATATCTCAAGACACCATACTTGTTTTTGTTTCTTTTTTGATAGCTGCATGTGTAACAGCATTTCAGCAAAGCTGTCCAACCTTCTGTCAACAGTACGGCTACCTGGAGGTTTTTTCTTTATTTGGAGGGCCCTTTGTTATCTTAAGATAGACCCATTTGTGATAATTTTGTACACTGTACAATGCAATGCTTCCATTTCCTGTAGTGTATTAATGAAGAAGAGAGAAATTTGCTTTCCCTAAACTGAGACAAAAATAGAAAAAAAAAAAAAAAAGGGATGGAGTTCAAACTGCCTGACTCCAAAGCTTCTCTTCTTATATCTGATGGAATTGCCTGGGGAACAGGTAAAGAGTTTAGCTGAAATAATAGTCACTTTTACAGGTAATTCTGCAATTCAGATTACTCTTGCCATTTAGGTTTGTATGTATACATTAATCTCCTCTTGCCTGCATTAGCCCAATATTACTTACACTTTCACATCTACTAAATACATGTTGTGTCTATTTTTAAAAAAGTTTGAAAATTTCAGAACCAGCTGTAACCTTGTTTTCCACTTGCACATTGAAAACATTGGTCCAATCTGCAGATTGATAAAATATTAAATACAGATCATCAGGGGAATCTGTAATGACTAAACTAGGCACCCATTGTTGAATTATCCTCAGTTTTATACGTAAAATTATAGGTGAAATGAAGCATAAAAAACTCTAGAACATACTGTAGGACTGCATATTTATTAAAGGTTTAAGGGGATAATATATATCTTGAGAATGAAGCTGAGTTGCTTCATTGTTCACTTGAACTCCATAGATAAAAAGAATTTATATGGTGAGTACAGTAGGGATATGTAGGATTAATGCTCCTCCCAAACAGGGATTTCTGAAGAGCAGAAAGCAGAAGTCCTTGAAAGAAGGAATTTCCTGATACATTGACTGATATTGCCAGAAACAGAATGAAGGACCACTCCCTCCCCTGTTGCAATTTCAAAACTATATTAAATGCGATATGTAGATATGTAATGTTATCAGTTGGGATCAGCTGTTATGTTGTGTTGGGGTTTTGGACAATTAATGTTGGCCAGCAACAGACCTCCCTCTGATTTGTACCCCTGGGGTGACTACATAAGGATCCAACTTTGAACTCTCCTGGGCACAAAGAACACAACAAAGGAATCCTAGAATGGTTTGGATTGGAAGGGACCCCAAAGATCATCTAGTTCCAACCCCCCTGCCATAAGCAGGGACACACCCCACAAGATCAGTCTGCTCAAAACCTCATCCAACTTCTGACACAACCACTTCATTGATATTCAGAAATATTTGCTTCATATTTACAGAACTATCCACCAGTTTTGACTTACTAATTTGAAATAGTTAAAACATGCCTGAGTTTCAGGTGTGCAGCCCACCAAAGAGCTCTGTCTGATGTAAGAACTGAAGCAGTTCTGACAATGCACCTTCAGGAACATCTTATGGGATGTGGCAGAAAACGTGACACTTCCTTCTTTCAAAACATGAGGCTTTATATTCAAATGTTTTTTTCCTAGTTGCTAGTTCAGGTCAGTATGAACTTCCATGTTCCATGGCATAACCTGACCCACTTGGGTTAAGCAGTGTTTTGCAATATCTGCTCAATCTGGCCACTTGGTGGTGTAGAATAATAAGATATATTTCTATATGTGCAAACCAAGAGCATACCACAGATCCTAAACTGTCTCCCTCAGTCCATCTTCAGACATGTTATAGAACTTGTAATAGAAGAGTCAAAGGTAGCTTTTGCTGCATGACAGCTGCTGACGCTAACAGCCACCGTACAGCCAAATCCTCTGCAGCAGCCACACAAGTCCATGACAAGAAAATGGATGGTACAGATATAAGAAATGTGGAGAGTTTTCTGGAATGCACCAAAGTGTTACATTTCCGAAGATGACAAGAAATTAGCACTGTTGCTAAGTACTTGTGTGCTCATTTACCACTGTAAATACAGAGAAAAATATGACAGCAAGACTCAAGGTCAGCTCCTTAAGCCTTGACTGCTCCCCTTGAACCGCAGAGAAAGAAAGGAAGCCCTGAAGGGGAGAGGAAGAGTTCTCTGCAGATTGCAGAGCCTTAGCAATAACCACAGCCGAGGCACATTATAGCCTGACAAGTAGCAGAATATCACCTTTGCTCCCTACTTCAAGTGGTCTCACCTGGATTCTCAGTACACGGTACTTATAGGAGGCCTTGGCAGTTGCTACATGATGCTAGTCCTGTGCAGTCGTACTGTTTGGAAGGTGTAAGTATATATTTTTTTCCAGTTTAAAAGAAACTTTTCCTATTATATTCTTATTTAGATCAGCTCAGATGTAGACACATGGGTATTTAAGCCCTTTAATGCAACAGTACTGAGACTAAAAAGAAAGATACAAAATAAGCTACTGCTCTGTTCTGGATGACTTTTCTTATTTTCTTCTGAGATTATAAAAGGAAAGTGATGTTTATAACTGGAATAAGTAGGAGGTAATAATTTTAATGCCATTATCCTATTTGAAAAGTGAAAAAAAAAAAATAGTTAATTTTTAAACATATCTATATAGCCTAAGTAAATGTAAACTAATTACTTTGATATTATGGAGACACTTGGAAACCGTTAGATGATGAGAGATAAACAGAGCTCCAGAATATTAAGCAAAAATTAAATTACTAACATCAGGATTTACCTATATGTAGACTAGCCCCCAAATGGGGCAAACTGTTATGTTATTTATGCAGAACACCTTGATGTTGCTAAGTCTTGCAGTGGACTGGCTAAAACTTTCCTTCAAGCATTTCACAAGTGAACCTTAAGTGCACTGGGAAGATGCTCTTCTGTCCTGCCCAGACCTTCCAGATTGGTGATGGGGTATGTTTGCTGTCTTTGCTAAGTTTATTAAGTTTATTAAGGTCATTAGCCTATTGCCAGAAAACAGAAATAAGTTTCCTGCAAAGAAAATGGCACCTGTACTTAGAATGCATTTATTATATTTATTATCTGTCCCATGGTTGCATGCAGGTAACAACTTTCTGCATTGTACTGAGATCGCTATGCAGTGATAACAAGCATTTCTCATTTAATGGCAACTGCCACATAACGACATGGAAATTGCTTTATAAACATGAGCTGAGTGACGCACAGGGAAATGACAAATCTTTTAAAAAGACAAGAGATGCTCAAGAAAACAGGTTGCTTGCTTGCCCGCCCAGCAAGATCTTGGGCTGTCTGTGAGCTGGTATGAAACAAACATTAGTCAAAATGGATATGCTCTACAAATCCCAGGAGGTGTGGGAGGCCCCACTGCCTGTGTTAGCCTCATGGCTGAGCCATTTGGAGACAGGATAGGATAGCTGGAACCACTTATGGCAGAGATGCCATGAAACTTCCAGAAATACATGGTCCGTGCTTGTTCTGGACTCTTCGTTGGTGCTTGCCCTGCTTCCTGGTGTTTCTGCATCACATGTTTCCTGGGTCAGGGACACATCTTGTATTGTTAATGGTTGGATTTGCTTCTGTCAGATGTGGAGAACATGAGCGTTGAAACCTGCCTCTGATCTGCCCCTGTTGGAGCCAGCTGTTGTTTGACATGTGGACAATGATAAAGAATAATGTGTGGCACAGAAATAACAGCCAGTAGACACAGTCTAACATCATATGGTGGTGTCAAATAAGTAATAGGCTGTGTAGACTTTCCTTTGGGCTTTGTCTGATCCCAGCACTTGCCGAAGCTCCTTTCCTAGATTCAGTTTATACAGCGCTGCTTCCACAGTGTCGCTCTGGGGAGTCCGGAGATCACAAAACCAGCAAAAGCTCGCGGATCCCTTCGTATGCGCGTGGGAACCGGATCCCGTTTCCTTCAGAGACCTGGGCAACATGCTCTGTCCGTGGAATGCGCCTCCCGGCAGAGGGGGGACCCCGCCGCCCGCCGGAGCCGCCTGACCGCAGAGCCCCCCTGAGGTGGTCAGGCATGAGGCGGCCAGGGTGCCACGCGGGGCTGGGTGTGGGCGGTCGCTTCTCCGCAGTTCCCAGCCCAGGGCAGTCCCGCGGCTCTGACCCCCGGACAGCCCCCGAAATAAGGGTACACAAATGCTCCTCCTTGGTCGGGAGGGCTCTCTGTGTTCTGGGAAGCCGCGGGGCTCCGAAGGGAACCCCAGTGCTGACGGGAGGGGGGGGAGGGGGTCCGTTGCCATAAGAGCAGATTTCCCACTTGCCCCCCTTTTTAGGATTGATTTTTTTTTTTTAAATTAAATTTTTTTTTTCAGTTGTTTAGTCAAACTGAAAGCATTAGGCTGGAGAAAGAATATAAACCTTCATCTGTATTTCCAAGAGAAAACCCAGGTTGGATGCAAAGGCAGGTAACACTGGTTTAGAGGCACTCAGCAGCGTGCCCCCAACCCCAATTATTACTACAACTTTCCTTAGTACAACTCTGTGATTTGTAAAACACGTACAAACTAACCCAAATTATTCACCTAGCTTTCACTCACTGTGTTTTCAAGTCAGACCAAAAAGGGACACACACGTAAACTCTTACAGAGGGCTGAGGTTCGCTACTTGCAGATCTAGTTTGCTTTTCAGATGATGGATTTATCTAGATTATTTTATATATATTTAATATGAATGTCAAAAAGCTGAGTCAGCCGTACCACAGCTATTAAGATCCTCAAACGTCTTTCTCCTTAATGCTTGCATACCCCTACTCTGTGCAGTCAGATGAATATGAGTTGTTTGTTCTGGCAGAGGGACAGGCAGTCTGTTTTCCCTTACATGTATACAAGGAATTTCAAGTCACTAGTGTTCTAGCTGGTGATAAAAGAGCTATCTTAAGCTTTTTGCAGAACACAGTGACACTGTTAAATCAGCACAGCATTTTGATTAGCAGAAAGATGAGAGCTATACAGCTTAATGAGAAAAAGGGACAAAATCTCTTCTGTACTTAAAACTCCAGTTTCAAAGCAAATAGGTGACAATATTTTTCTGTAAGTTAAGAATTTTCACCTTACTACTGATTCAAGGCTATTCAGTGTCAGCAATAGTTTGCACTATTTGTGTAAAAAAGAGAAATTGCTTTCATGCCTTATTGCCCATCTGGTTAGACCTTCTTCTGTGGGTGCAGCTGTGGGGACACAGCCGATGGGCTTGGGGACTTGAAGGACATGTAGAATCTCATAACTCTTCCTTCAGGAGTTTCGAGGCTCACCTTTGGGTACATGTTCTCTTTCTAGTACTCTTGTTCCTGAAAGCAAAGGATGGTGGTTTGTTTGCTCTGTGTTTAGAGACAGCATGGACCTCTGAGGTTCTTCTGTGGCTTGCACATCCTCTTGGACACACATATCCTTTGTCTCGTCCTTTATCTCATTCTCACTAAGGTAGAAGTCATAGAATCATAGATAATTTCGGTTGGGTATATTGCCAGGAAAGTTGAGTTCTCCTTGGCATCTTCCAAGAGCATTTTCTTAGTTTTGGGACAGAAGTGAGCCCCTGACTTTCCATTCTGGTTATCTGTGATCTTTTGATTAGCTGTGACCATGTGTCCTCTGGCAGGTACCTCTAGTAGCTGCTATTGGATGCTGATCCTAAACATAAATGCCTTCTAATGCCTAAGACTTCCCAATATCTTCTAAACTAAATTTATGTATAATACATTTATGGTCATTTTTTTGAGGGCCAAGATGATCTTTCCACTGAAATAGGCTTTCTCCAGTCTGAGGTTTAAATCTTTACTGTATTTGTCAAGAGCAGTCCTCTATCAGAGATACCAATAGAGGAGAAATATATTTACTAGCTGACATCTTAGTGAAAGTGTTTACAGCACTTTGGAATTCATCATTTGCAGATTCTGTGACCCCACATTGGTGTTTCTAGGATTGCTTACAATGCCAAATGGCCTTAGGCTGCCCTCTACATGGTGGCATCCTATCACAATGCTATCCCACAGGAATCGCTATTGCAGCTGACAAAATTCAGAAGTGATGCAGATATGGGCGTATCAGACTCCTCACATTAATTCAGATGTCCTTGCATTTAGACTGCTTCATGTGCTTATTCTCTGGCTGTACTAGTGAAAATTGCACACAGAAGAACTTGAGAGACGTTTAAATTACAGTTGACCCCACTATAACCTATTACTTTCTCTGAACTAAAGAATTCAGTTTGGTGTGTCCCCAGAGACAGAATCTCTGGGGATTTCAGCTTGATAGGTAGGCTGAATTAAATGTGGTTATCCATGCTGCTTGTGCCAAGCAGAACTGTTCACAACCAGCCACTCCTGTTCACTCGTACAGCGTTCTGGGTGTATTTAATGGACTATGCAATAACATAAAAATCGCAAGAGGGGGTGGGAAGGCAAGGGATACTTAAAAGCAGAAAAAGGAATAGAGTGACCTTTTTCTTGTGGAAAAAGCAAGCAGAAATAAATGACAGCTTATGCTAACAAAACCCAAGTTTGTCTTTCCAGAAACTGCAACTGAATATCTGTGCCGTGGTCTATTTGTAATGACTGGAGTACATTCTGCACCATTAGTGGGGTTCAGCTAAGACCAGCAACTCCAATGTGATGACAGAAGTAGTGCTAAGCTTAGTTTAACACAATCTACAGAAGCAGCTCTGCACAGTTGCTATAACACTATGTTAAACTAGGCTAAACTCTGAATACTGCTGTAGTCACTGCTTTTGGAACCACTCTGGATTCAGTCTGTCAGAGTGTTCCTCTCCTTTACAAAATACGTAATCTCATTTAAAATCTAGTCCCTTGAAAGATACTCAGTGTGGGGGAAAAACAGGCTGACAGGGTTCCCTTGTGCCTGCTGATGCAGTAAACTTACTGATTGCTTATCTGCAGTAACGCTAACCATAATTTTGGTTTTTGTGGGTTTTTTTGTGTGTTTTGTTGTTTTGGTTCGGGGTTTTTTTATTTTTATTCCTATTTATGAACACCTTCTTAGCTCATACTGTCTTCTCAAATGTGGGCCTCTGTATGTGTTGCTTCTTAGGAAAGATCAGTGTCTGAGAGGGCATTGTTTAACTTTTATGACTGTTGTTCTAAAAATCTTCAACCTGTCTTTCAGAGGAAAGTCCTCTTTCCACTGCAGCACCCCAAACAATTGGCTTGTATCACTTCACCTGTTGGGCTTCTAGTGAATTTTGGGGTTTAAAAGTGTCCTGGGCAGGATTCTTCACCCATCACAAAGCATCTACACTCTCCTAACACAGCTCTAAAATGTCTGGCTGATTAGTGGACCTCAACTGTTGATGATTCAGAAGGTGACAATTTCTCTTTGAACCAATGTCCTAACAAGACTTAGGAAAATAAGCGACTGTTATCAGTGAGATATAACCCCAACCCACCTCCCTCCCTCTCTTCCTCACCTCCCCCCCCAAAAAAAAGCCAACAAACAACCAAACCCAAAGGTGGGTTTACAGACAACTGAAATATTCCAGGTTTGCCTGAAATTATATTACTTTGGAAATCTGGAAAAACTGTTTCCTTGCCTTTGGGAATAGATTTCTTCTCCCTGTCCTGACCTGTGAAAGCTAGAGGGTCCTGCAGAAGGAAAGTGCTTGTCCCAGAGCTTTTGGCTGAAGTCCAGCACAGAAAATTGAAGTTCATCTTCCCAAATTCTTTCTGCAGCTCTGCATATCTGCTTGGATAAAGTAGTCTTCCACTCCCTGTGCAAACTAGTTTTCTGCTATTTTAATAGCTTCAGAGCAATACCACTAGCATCCATCTTAAATGATAAGCAGAGTGACCCTTTTAGTCTCCTCCCTATTTGCACTCACTGTTCTGCCATTAGTTAGCTAACGATTTGTGAAATATTTTGTGATATACCTTGTGGTCTTTAGCTGATTAGTCCTTTGTAAGTGTCTAATGTTACTAGTAATGGTGATACATACCAAGCCACCATTGCATTTTCTCATGCATTTCTTTCATGTAAGTATGTTAAGTGGTTAAAAACTTCTGCTGCATGTTGAAACTTTCAGGTTTTGGCAGCATTAATGGAAACATACAAGCAGAGCTTCCTCTCGTAGGCTTTCCTTCTGCCAGCAGTTCCCGTTCACACCAGCAATCTCATCAGCTGCAAGCAGGCTAAATTTTGCAGCATACCACAGTGTACCCGGAGATCTTGATTCTCTACCCACCCCCATCCACTCAGAGCCCACCTGAGCTTCTGCCCAGGGTTATGGGGAAACCAGAAAGAGGAAGATGCTTCTATGCATGTAACTTTTGCCCCGGTGCAGCCCAGGGACCTGATCAGGGCTCACCCCTGTGCCTGAGAAGGAGTAAATGCTCCTGCATGCATTAACCTAACAGCAACTAGGAACAAAATTGGGATTATTCATGCTATGCCAACTGGGAAGGTTGGAGCTCTGTTGCAAGTGAGATCATATACACAAAGCCAGCTCAAAGCTCTCACTGACTTTGGAAAAGCCTGGATATAAGGTGATATCCTTACTACTGAGAGCTGGAATGAAAGAGATGTAGAGAAACTATTAGAAATCCACAAGCAGTGGATTACCTTGCAGCTTCAGAGTATCTCTCTAAGCACCTAAACACAGCAGCTTGGCGCAGGTGATTCCGGAAGTAAGATGGGTTCAAAATAATGCTCCTTCAAAAGATAAGAGAGAGACAAGTTTAGGTTTCTATTCTGTAAGCCATTAAAAGCTACTAATAATCAAATTGTAAGAATCATACTGTACACACTTACTCTATACAGGTCAACACTGTATGTCTCAAATGTAGTATGAACGCTACCTTTTCCTTGACAGCTGTGATAGATGAACAACATTATTAAAATTTTGATTGAGGTTGTATCAGAAATGCAGTTTTGTTGGGGTTTTGTGTATTGTTCTAGGAAAAAGAGTTCCTGTGGTCATATTCTATATTGCCTTTAGCTTGTAGGAAGCATAAGCAAAAATGCTACAATACAACTTCACGTTAACTCCTAGCTCCACAAAAATGAATCACAGTTGTCTGATTATCTACCTGGAAAAACTGTATATAACATGTGTTTTAATGTTAACTTGGGAGATTTGTGAGATAATTTCTGTACAAGTGATAGGTTCTATGTGGGTGGACCTTGGCATGTTTCTTAGACCTTTACCTTTAACAGATGCAATTCCAAGTGTAACAAATTACAGGCTTTAAGTCAATATCAGAAAGAGGTAGAAGGGTAAAAATAGCATAAGCTAAGCAGTTAGATTGACAGGCAGAGTAGACTTCTGATGCGAGCAGGGGGAGGGCAAGAGTGACAGCTCCTACATCTAGTCAGTTCCACTTCTGAGTGGAACCAATGAGTGACTGGCTTCTCTGATCAGCACTTCTCCTGGTGCTTGGAGAAAAGGTACATACAGTGTGTTGTAGGATGTCAAATTTTATATTTATTGTTACATGCATGTAGAAAACGTAGAACTCAGAACTATGCTTTCACAGTCCAACATTCGAACAAATGCTCAGAAAACTATTGAGAGAATGCATTACCGTGCAGGAGATACCTCTCTGGGAAGAAGGTGTGGGATTAAGAATAAGTGACAAATGAATATCATGTAACTTAAGACATTATTGGAAGAAGTGCAGACCTTAGTGACTGAGGGGCACATGTAAATACTGAACTAAAATACAGTGTATGAAACAGCATGAGATGTTAAAAATCAGTTTTTCTAATGAGAGGAATGAATCGCTTGTAGCAATAATGAAAAGGTAATGCCAACTGCAAACATGGCAGGGTGAACATGGTTCAGGTCTGAAGTTTAGACAGTACTGATGATCACCAAAACTTAATTTAACCAAAGCAAAGTCATCAAAACATCAAATACTATCAGCATTTAATGATTTGACCAAAACGGTAATATCTTCCGCGGATGACAACTAGTACTTCTGCAAGCAATTTTATGAGATTATGGTTGCGGTAAACTGTAGTCAACAGCTGATAATAGTAATATTGATTTTTCCTTCTCCCTGCTCCCCAAGTTATCGGCTCCGCCACAGCCAAGCAATAGCACTGTGAAAGGAAAAAAAAATACAAAAAAAATCAATAATTCTCTGGTAGTTAGCCACACATTTTCTGTAAGTCTTTAAGCAGGATGTGCTGTAATAAGCTTATAATAAATATAGAACTGTGGCAGATTTTCATAGAATTAGATACTGGCTCTCTATTTTCCATCTTGAGGGTTTTTTTTGTTTGTGTTTTTTTTTTTTTTACTGGGCTCAAAAAGTCCAACTGCTTCTCTTGATCTATACACTCTATACTGAAAAATATTGTAGCATGCCCTAATAGCTTGAGCAAACATCAGAAACCTAGCTTTGACTTCAGACAGTTTGGTTTGATATTGCTAGGCTATCTGTAGCCTATATGCTGGAAATAATTGCTGCTGTATTACTACTGTACCCAAATCTTTGCTGTACTGATGCAGCTCCAGTTTACTAGCCTTTATGATGAGCCATGCTAATTCAATGCCAGGTGTGCACTAAAACTGTGCAAAGCTATCCCTTTGACTTTTAAATCTGAATCTGTGCTTCAGGTGATTTTGGTGAAAAGGCAAAAAAAAAACCAACAAAAAAAACAGACCAAAAACCACAACCCTGAATGAGAATAGGAAGCAAAGGAATTGTACAAACAAAGGTTAAGAGGCAAACCCTAATTCCAGGAAGTTCTCCTTCAAATAGGAGCAGATGGGGGGCCCATCTGGCCAGGCAGAAATGTGCCAGGCTGTGCATAGTGAGAACAAGTCCGTGCTCCAAGATCCACCTCCAGCCATGAGCAGTCTTGATACTAGGCTGGTTTATCCTGTAATTAATTAGGAGAGATGTGCTTCAAGAGGGAGGCTTGACAGAAGAATTAGGAAGGGAAGAAGGTGGTGGACACAGCAGCTGCAACACAGCTGGGACAATCTCTGTGTGCAGCAATTTGTGTCATCCGCAGGAACACTGGTCCTTTGGTCTTTTTTACTCATGTGCTGCCATTGGAGCTTCAGGTAGGAAAAGTTTCAACAGGAAATGTCTGAAAATGGATAGTTCTTATTTTGCCCAGAGAAAACTTCTAATCTGCAAAACTGCAAGTAAAGTCACTACATCTGAGGATTAAAACTTGTGCTCTTGCCAGGTTTTGCCCTCATCTGTCAAATGACTAGGCTAAAGTAAACTTGAAATAGATTTTCATTTATTTTTCATCTTTGCTGTAATCCAAAGACTGCCCTGTTAAAAGCCTTTCGTAAATCATTCGGTCAGTTTTTCTCAACAAAACAGTCCTTAAGTAATGCTGTATATCAGCCTTTTTTGACATTTTGATTTTTTCATCTTGACATCTTCTCTTAAAAATAATACAGTGTTTGTCCTATTATCTTTTTTTTCAAACTGTGAGGAGGGGGAAGAAGTCATCAACTCTCACAACTGGAGTATGTGAATCAAAGGTGCATGCGTTAGTCTGTGGTTTTCTTTCCAAGTTTTTCTTTCAGTCTTGCTTCCTGCTGTTAAGAAAAGGTGTGGCAAGAAACCTGGATTGTTACATCAAAACTGGCTGTTAGAAATCACTTTGCTTCTTCTCTAAGGTGCACATCCTCTATCAAATTCCTTCCCAAATGCAACAGAGATTTAACTCTGACTGACATGAGAAAGTGCCTCTGCTACTATGCACCACATCATTCTTGTTTGGCCTTTATAGGCCAAGAAAAAGTCAATGAAGTGATTCTATAGATGAAACAAGTGTAAAAAATATGCTTCACCACTAAAACAAATAAACTCATTTTTCTTGCTAGTACTGTAGAAGGTTGTTTGTAGAAGTACATGCAGTTATTTCTTTGAGTAGAGTAGCAGAAGCTTTTTTTTTTCAGTTGTCCGTGCTTTTCTGTGATACAGTGTGATCTTTACAGATGCATTTTAATAGTCAATTGTAATTTACTATTACAGAGGAATTAGGAGATTTTTCAGTAGTAAAGATTCAGTGCTAAAGCAATATGTGCCTCTGCACGGAGACATAAAGCTAGCATGGGTTAGTATAAAGGGCTGGCACATCCATGTGTCTCTGGTACTGAGTACAGATGCAGTTGCTGAGGTGTTCTTCATCACAACATTAAATACAATGTCAGTGCAAGTAATGTCAACTAGTATTCAGCAGAACCACATATTCAGTTGGTGTAGACCAATACAAAGTTTTTATCTTCAGTGAATACTGTTGATCAGTACCGTTGATGATCCAGCTCCAGTATACTTGCAGATGAACCTGACAAATCCTGTGCAATTACACTGAACTTCAACTTTCTTCTTTTTCCTTGTTTCATCTATATGGCAGGGAGCTTATTATCTGCAGTGTAGTTTTAGTCTTACATCTGTTTGAGTCTGCCATACTCTATTCTGTGATCCCAAGGGCTGGTTTAAAAGTTCAGCTCTAGTAGAGGTAGTCAAATTTCTGAATCCTAGGGTAGCCAGGAAGCCATCTTATATTTTCATGCAGTTTGTATGTGCAGCTATGTTACGATTTTATTTAAGTTTTATTTGAGCACTTAATAGTGGAATGTTTGCTTGTAGCCAACTTTGTATTCCAAACCACTTATCCTCCCAGTGCTGTTACAGGGAACTAAGAGGAATGTGTCTTGGATACACAAAAACTTGCAGGCTTCTGTGCTCTATGTGAGAGTTTACCAAAGCTGACATCCTGAAGAGGTAAAAAATCCTCCCTGTTGCAACAAGGAGGTGGAAATACTTAGTAGGCTTGTGAAAGCAGGCATGCTGAAGCACTTTGTCCCAGAGGACAAAAGTGTGGTAGTTTCAGTGCTAGTGGGCATTAATAAAGGCAGAAGGAGGATGTCTGTGGTGAGGAGAGCTGCCTGAAGGGACATGTGAGGGAGGTAGGGCCTTTCTCCTGAGCTAGGTTTTGGTTTCTTGGTGGCTGTGCAGATTCAGACACATGGGTCCATGGGGAGTTTCTGCCGCCACTAAATGCCTGGCTGTGATGGTGCCCACCCTGCCCTGCACTTGGAGGCCTTTTTATGTGGTGTGTGTGCTCTGGGCCCTCAAGGATGGGCACTCTTCCCTCCCTGCCCTTGCCACTCTTTGTTTTAAAGAAGATAGACACAAAACTACATAACATCTGTGTTATACAGGAGAAAGCTGGAGGGCAAAGAGGCCATGTAGATGTATCTAGAAAAAGCACCCATAAAGGCAAATCTGGCAGACTTCAAAATGGGTCTCTTTGGTAACCTCATAAATCATTAGGAATCCCTTCTAATGTAGTTGTCGTCACTGAAATAGCTGCAAAGACTTATAAGCTTCTACAGAACTTAAGTGGATCAAGGAACAGGTCCGAATCCCTTTATGCTGAAGGACACCTGACTTGTCTGTGTGCAGTTGTATTTTTTTTGTGCAACCAACTAGAAGTAAAATGCAGTTATGGTGTCTGTGGGCAAGGACCTTCAGTGCACTGAAGAAACCATCTCATGAAGTTTTCATATCTAAACAGACAGGATGGGAGGAAGTGTGGGTTCCCAAAAAAGGTTTCACACAACGCCTTTTCTCTGTCAGTAAAGTGAAATATAACTGTCATACTAAAAGGTTTTGCAGCAGCAATTTGCTTTGAATTGCAAGCATAAGATAAATGTGCTATACAGTCTCGATTCCTCAGCTGTGAAGGTGGTAAAAAGGAGAATGCTCTTCAATCCAGAAAAAAAGATATTTAGAAAGATCTTGTCTCAAGCTCCTAAACCATCTTAATACAAGTGGAGATACTCTGCATTTCCCATCTTGTGTGCACAATGCACTGCCCACTCACTTTCCAGCTGTACAAGTAGCACTGTCTTTGCCACCAAACCATCTGATTCCATAAAGTGATTCCATCTGATTCTGATACTGTTGCCAGACTATTTCTTCTGTATTTCTTCCAGAGCTTTTCTTCCCCTTCTCCCCTTTACCCCCACCAAATATGCATTTCCATAATAAGATCCCACCACACATTGTGTAGATAAATGTTTTTGCAATATAGCATCATTAAAGTTAAGGGGGGAATATAGCCTTTGATCTCAGTGGAGGAAGTCTCAGCCCATGAAATAGGAACTATGTTGCTGGTATAACAAACTGGAAATAATGTGTGTTTCAGAGTTGAGAATCGGAATTCAGAGAAAATGTTTCTCATTTAAAAAGTAATAAAAAGTTGAACTACAGAGAAATATTTGAAATGCTGCATGAGAAGGAATTATTTTTTTTTTTGAGTACTTCTGGTTTATATTACTAAGAGCATCTCAGTGGAATAGGTTTGTATTAATAATATCTCATCTATTATGTATATTGCAATATGTGTAACAAAATTGCTGAAGTAATTAGGTGCTGCTAATTCATCTCTTTCTTCGCTTTTCTGAAAAGGTAGGAGATTATGAGAGTATTTTAGAGCAAAGTATGCATTACACTATAGACTTCCCACAGATTAGCAGCATCAGCCATTATGCTTCACTTTTTTCTACTTCTACCTAAAAGTTTATGCTGCTCTTGAGCTGCTCTTCTATTCTATCTCAATTTTAATGCCCACTGACTGCACTGTATCATAGCATTATTGCATTATTTATTTTTGATTATTTAATATTTCACTAGAATTTTCTATTCAACTTATTTTAATATAGTCCTACTTTAAAGGTGCAAAATAAGGAAGCTAGGGAATGAAGAAGTAGCTGAATATTGAATTTTTATTCTGAAGATTCCGAATGAATCTGGATTAAAGAGTCCTGATTTATCCTATGTATAATACACAGACCAAGTTTTGAGATGCCTTTTTTCCTACTGATATTGCCTAAACCTTGATCATTAATAATTTTTTAAAACCTTTCAAGTGTTTGAACAGCACAGGGAAAAAATGCAAAGGATTTAGAAATAAATCTGTGAGGCTTCAGCTGTTTTAGACTTTTTTTTTTTTCCCTCACTGTGCCTCCAGAAGAGATTCCCTCTGTTAAGTCATCACTAAAGCAATCGTTTACTACTTAACACAGGTGCTATTTTCTACTTCATGTGTCTCCCTGTGAATTGTGCAAGAGGCATTAGAGAGCCTTGCCTTCCACTGAACGCATAAAAGGCATAGCAGAAAAAGCTTTACAGATTTATTACATTCTCTATACATTGCCTTTCTGGGAGGGAAGGAGAAAATTGGCACCAAGTCATGCTGCAAAGCAGAGTCTGCAAGGACACAGGAAAATCTTTTCTAACCCCAAAAGATTTTGAATAGCTCTGACAGCATTACTCATTATCATGAACATATTTTTCAGGCATTACTTAGAGATAATGTTAAAGAAACATGCCACAATGTCTGATTCATCTGCCTCCCAGCTCTTACATCCACAATCTCCATGTTGAGGAAAGGAGGGCAAGGGGTCAAGCCCAGGGGTGCTCTGGGAGGAGGCAAGTTGCAAGCATCCTTCCAGATGGCACTTCCCATCAACAGATGTGGGTTTCCTGTGGCATGATGACAATCCCATTGGGAAGAGGTATGACTTTACACTTACAGTGGACAGCCTCGTTTCCCTGCTGAGTAGATGATTTCCAGAGGAGCCATATGCACCAGCAGCTATCCTACAGCTGGGCAGGGAGTAATCAAAAGTAGGCAGAAATTAAACAAAACGCTTATTGTCACTTGCTGCTGGGTAGGTGACATTAACCTCTTCCACATTTTCTAGTGCTTGATCCATGCGCAGGATCTCTGTGAACAGCAGTCTGTTTAGGCAAGTAGATCAAGCTCTGTCTATCATTCTTGAAATAGTGTGTGCCATGAGCACCACAGCAGTTGGGAAATCGTAGAATGCCATCTTGGAAGGGACCTCAAGGATCATTAGGTCCAAACTATCTTGGCAAAAGCATGGTTTGGATAAGATGTCCCAGCTCACTGTCCAGCTGAATCTTAAAAGTGTCCAACACTGGGGATCCACCACTTCCTTGGGGAGATTATTCCAATGACTGATTGTTCTCCTGGTGAAAATTTTTCCTCTTGTGTCCAAATGGAATACCCCCAGGAGTAACTTGTACACATTACCCCTGTCTTTTACATGTGACTCCTTGTAAAAAGAGCGTCTCCAATTTCTTTATGGCATCCCTTTAAATACATATGGTGTTAATGCAGATTAAAGCATTCGACACTGTCCCTCATGACATCCTTTTCTCTAAATTGGAGAGACATCAATTTGATAGATGGACCATTCTGTGGATAAAAAACTGGCTGGATGGCTGCACACAAAGAGTTGTGGTCAATGGCTCAGTGTCCAGCAGGAGACCAGTAATGTGTGGTGTCCCTCAGGGGTCGGCATTGGGAGTGGAGTATTGCATACGGTTCTGGCGTCCTCAACATAAAAAGGACATGGAACTGTTGGAACAAGTCCAAAGGAGGGCCATGAGGATGATCAGGGGACTGAAGCAGCTCCCACATGAAGACAGGCTGAGAAAGTTTGGGCTCTTCAGCCTGCAGAAGAGAAGGCTGCATGGAGACCTCATAGCAGCCTTCCAGTATCTGAAAGGGGCTTATAAGGATGCTGGGGAGGGCCTCTTCCTTGGGGACTGTAGTGATAGGACAGGGGGTGATGGGTTCAAACTTAAACAGGGGAAGTTTGGGGTTAGATATAAGGAAGAAATTCTTTACTGTGAGGGTGGTGAGGCACTGGAATGGGTTGCCCAAGGAAGCTGTGAATGCTCCATCCCCAGCAGTGTTCAAGGCTAGGCTGGACAGAGGCTGGAGTGACATGGTTTAGTGTGAGGTGTCCCTGCCCATGGCAGTGGGGTTGGAACTATATGATCTCAAGGTCCTTTCCAACCCTAACTATTCTATGATTCTATTCTATGATTTGTTTCAGCTTGCTTGGAGGAAAAAACCAAAATAAATAATTAAACTGTAAGAGGATATATATAGTCTCATCAAGGAAGTAATGTATATCATGTTTTGAAGGATTGTCCATCTTCAGTTGTCCTGGAGTTCAGCATGACTCTATTCGATTTCAAACAAAATTGAATCCTAACTGTTGCTGAGCTGTGTACATGATACTCTGTGGGTTGTTCTTTACATGTGACTGCAGCTTTATGGATTTCTCTTTTGGGCCTGGCCCTCTGAAGAATGGACATAGCTGAGGGACTGCTCTGTTGAAATTCCGTGCTCTGCTTTGAGATTGTTTTCATTTGGGGCAGAAATTCAACCACTGACATTATAAGGCTGAGCAACATAAGGCCTAAGTACTAATCTGAGGTTTCTTATTCAGCTCGTGACTTCTTGGACCTTCACTGTTTTGCCATCTGCTATAATTGAAAATTGCATTCTGTAACCAAAGGGAAAATCTAATTTGCCAGCAAGCCATATGGGATTATTAAGATCATTAAACCCTGGTATGCCATAATGCCTGGACCAAAAGGACCACAGGGCATGTAAATATTGTGTGATTCATTTTGTAGCCTCAGACTGCAAGTTAGGAATTATTTTGATGGCTATCTCATGATGAAAATTGGTGGTCAAGTAGGTTACTGCAGATGTTGCCTGGTGATGTCAATCCATGGTTTGTTCAGAGCTGTGATGGATGAGAGTGCTTGATCGTGAAGGGTAAAATCTTTTGTTATCAGCCTGACAAACGATCAGAACCCAGCCTGTGTCCTCGATTGTGCCAGTGATGCTAAAGGCAGCCTTAAATTTTCATATTAAGAAACCAGAGAATACAATTCCCACTTTTCAGGAAGACTTGGCTTCTTACACAGGATCTAAGGCTGATGATATAAATTGTACTCCCTTTCATTTCTTCAGAATGGGAAAGCTATTCCCTGTAAATGCCTGTTCTTGAATACTTTAAAACAAAGTGGTTAGAATTTGTCTCTATTTCTCTAGTTGTGATATTTTATAAGATTTCTTCTTAGCAAAACCTACTTTATATATTTGATACAACTATGTGTGAGAATATTAAAGCTGATTTTTGGCTAATAAGACTTCAGAAATAAATGCAGGAGCTGTGAAATTTACATGAAATTAAAGAAAGAATATTTCAGTAAATGCAAATAAATGCAGAAATGAGTATTTTAATTTGGATTCATGATTAATGCCAAAGGATTACCAGCAAGCCGCTACAACGTGGTGATGGCATAAAAACTCAATGGGAATAAAAATTTTATATTCACCAGTTAACGGATAGCAGTAAGCTATTTTTAGTAGGCAAGCATACAGTAATTTATTTGATCTTTTTGAAAAATATATCAATTGATTGTATTTAAAGTCTTGTCTTTCTGTTAATTATGGCTCAGAATATATACTTTTTTTTTTTACTGATATACTTTTGTACCAGTTGCTGCATTTTTCAGTGTGACAACTATGGCCTACATGTTTATTCCCATTCTGGAAGTTATTAAATTAATTATATTGAAAATGGGCATAACTGATTGCCACTTTTCTTTGTGCTACCTTAAGGGAGTTAAGAACAAATTATTGTAATTGCACACAAGAAAAAGTGAAGAATTTTCCCCCTTTCAGTTTTCTAGTGATCTCAATCTGACTGCATGTATCTTCTTTGTAGGTCGTGGGTTTCTGTTTTAGACAATTGAAACCAAAGCATGTCTGAATAGGCTTTAGTTTCTGTAACACCAGGGTCAATACATTTTACTATTTTGAAACAACATCATTTAAAGGAAGTAAAGTATTTCCTGTTCCAGTTATATTTATAATGTCCAAATGCTTCCTTATTTTAGTGTTCTTGGTAATCCCAGTTGGAATAAGAAAGCGATATTTCTAAAAGTTGGGAGTCCAGTCAAATTTATACATACAATTTTTTTTTTTCTTTTCCAACATGGTCTTTGAGAAGCTGTGAAAAAAAGTTTGATTTTTCGTTTGTGTGAGGAGTGCATTTTATGGATTTTTGTGGTAGATTTTTTCTGGTTGGTTGGTTGGTTGGTTTTGTTTTTGTAATGGGAATCATAGAATGGTTTGGGTTGGAAAGGACCTTAAGATCATCTGGTTCCAAGCTCCCTTCCATGGTCAGGAATCTCAGTCTTCCTCTTCCCCACTTCATGTGCTTTGGCTAATCTAACAGAATACTCCACTTGAAAGGAGTCCCTGCTACATGTGTGCCCTGGGAGCACACCTAATGTTCTCTATCCACTCCTGGGCATTCAAGCTATCAACCTAGAAAGGTAGTTGGAACTAGTCTGAATGGTGAATCCCCTCAGTGTGTATAAGCTCCAGGTAGGTATAGCTTTACAGAAAAAAAATCCTGTGGAAAAGGGTGGGGATGGGAGATGAAGACCTTGTCATTAAGTCAGGAGTGTCAGACTTCCAATGACTTTAGCATGTAGCTAAATGAACCTGCTGCTATACCAACTTCTATACCAACACATTATTCTTCACTGCTGTCTTCTGTGCATCTGGCATAAGCATGTGCCTTCTCTTTTGTTGTAATGACTCTCTTGTAGTTATATTCGTTTGGAATGATTGTATGGAAAAAATCCTCACTCTGCACTAATTGCAGTATCCATCTTAATACATCTCATCCAAGGGAAAAAAAAAATGAAGAGAGACCTCAGTAAGGAAGTGTTGCTGGCAGGGCATGCATGTGCTTAACAGAAACTGTCCTTATGCCTGAATGCTAATTAAGGGCAGCGCAAGCCTAGCAAAATCCAGACTCATCTGGAACTAATGGGAATTTCATCTCCACCATGTACAAGTTTTTTTTCTGGGTTCTTTTTGCATTGCTGGTGATGCTGGTCATGTGGATCACAAGTGAGCTTATGAGGAATTACATAATGAAAATAATTTGAAGTTATCCCTGACCTAATCTGGCTTGAAGAAGATCAAGAACTCATAATATCATTACTGTCATATAAGACTATTTATATTTGTCTAGCCTCAGTCTTAAGGGTGCCCTGACCTATATGACTTGCCAGCAAAACCTTACCTCATGCATTATCAAAGCAGTTAAATGTATACAGGGCTATTGTGGCTTAATGTCTCAGATGTTGTGTTAGTCTATGCTAAGCATCAGTGTCATGTGTAACTTGTATTTTATTGCTTCCTCTTTTCTCATTATTAGACTCTTTCTTCCTGCACGGATTTAATTCATGGTCTTTTGTTTACTGTTTTTATTTCTGTCTTAGCAGTGTATCTAATCAATATTTATTTTTACCTGTATGAATGACTGAGAGCTTCATCGGGCTTCCTCAGTTTTAGGTAGCAGATTACAAGCTTTGTCTCAATAAAACTGGCAATACTAGAAAGATCTTCTGCAAGTGACTCAAAGGGATTGTCTACAGCAGCACCTTTACTGAAAAGCTGTACAAGAAACAAAAACATAATTTGCTAATGTTATAACATACCTTTTGTTAAGTAGAAATGCTTTTTGTAACTGATAAATTGAGTAGATGGAATTCCAAATAAAATATACCCTGACTTCAACCGAAGTTAGCACTATAAAACCCAGTACAAATACATGTGAATATAATATAAAATGCAGTGTCATATTCCTGGAAGGAATAGTCAAGAGAGTATAAACTAAAAACTAAAAAGCACTGTTAAGAAAGAAGCTATATTTTTTCCCATTTAAAAAAATAGAGGCTCAACATCAGTATACCAAAATCCATGCCTGTCTTCAGGAGGTTGAAGGAGGAGGCTCAGACAGCTATTTATTTATTTCAGTAAGCCAGTTATGAACTCTGCCTTAGGCTCTGCTGCCTTTGTTCCATGGGTAGGAAAGCAGAGTGTGATACAAGGCAAGGAAACCAGAAACCCTGCCCCTCATTTCATGGGAGGACTTGTCCTTCCAGAGGACTACTATAGAGAATAAAAAGGATGCAATTAACCATCTTTCCCATCATCTTGATCCGTATAGAATTTAGCAGAGAGAAACATCATATTTTCTCTTAAAAAAAATAAATAAATCTTTCCCTGGTAGGTAAATCACCTGCTGTTCATCACAGCCAGTGACTTTCTCAGTAAACAATGTTTGATTTAAGAATGTACATCTTTAGAATTAGATAACCCACAATTCCTTAAAGTTTTGGAGAGTCCTCAGTGCTAGCAGAGCTGCAGTACTGGGTAGGACAGCCTTTGGTCCTCAAATCTTTGTTTTATTAAGCTACCTGATTTTTGTAATGCCCAAGAGTAGTAAAAATTAGCTTTTAGCTCTTAAGAAAAGTCAACTGTAAGCAAATAGATGAAGTGTAAGAGCCTTGTCTTTAAGTAGAATAACCATATAGTGCTACTAACGAAAATGCAATTGAATGTCCCTTGCTTGGATAAACATCCTTAACAGGATTGTGTAGTGTGCAATGATTTCATCTAAGTGACGTCACTGTGAATCAGCTTTAAAAGTAGATCTGTAATGAAGATTAACAAATTAATACTTATCTAGGCTGTGTGCTTAAAATCTTGGATCACACTGAAAGCAGTGTTGAGGATGCTTATGGCAGTGATATAAAACTGCAGCCTGATGTGGATGAATGTAGCCTCTGCTTTAAATGAGTGTAACCAAGGGGCTCTTGCTTAAGCCCAGTTTTGTCAGCTCCTCATCACTAATGAGTTTAGTTATAGTAATTAGTTTCTTGTGCCCACATAGTTAAAATCCAGTGGCTGATCTATAGGAGGTGCAATATCAGCTCAGCAGTTTGAGATCTCTTTAGAAAATTAAATCTGTCCAGAAAAAAAGCTCTTCTATGTATGTATCTTTCTTCATGCTTGTGATTCTTAAAGGCAAGAAGGATTATAGACCCACATCCACACTTAGCATCTACAAAGCTATCCCTATCTTTAAGATTTTTGTGCGCTGGCTGGAGATCAGCTCAATTCTTAAGAGGCAACAAAGGTCATTTGAGGAAGCATCCCCCTAGTTCAGGCGTGATAAATATTTTTTTCTTTCACATCCCTTCTCCACGGAGCAAAGTTACACAGTGTATATAATAACACCCATACATTTAAGATTTTCTATCATCTTGTAATCAGGAGAAGTAATAAATCAGCAAATTCATCACTTACAACTTTGCTCATGGTGCCATATATATCTGCTGAAGTGTCTCTATGGATAAGACATGCTATATGTACCTAAAAGACCCAGAGAATTATGTTCACATCTGTGAACATAAAAGTATCATCAGGTTTTTCTGTAATAACACTTTTCAGCTGAATTGGCTGTGCTGTGACCTCTATTAAATTTATGGGAATAAGAGATATCAGGCTACTCCCAGGACTTTCAGGTCCTTGAATGATTGTGAGAAGAAAAAATCATTTAGGACTCCTTTCAGTATTAACTGCTGCAATTCAGTTTCCTTGAGTCTTACTGCTGATATGAAGAGTTATGCTTAGACCTGTGTAACCCCTCAGTTATCTTTGACAAAAACCAAGACATGAGCCTCTGTAAACCATACCTGAACAGATAAGGATTCAGAAAATCATAGAATAGTTAGGGCTGGAAAGGACCTTAAGATCATCTAGTTCCAACCCCCCTGCCATGGGCAGGGAC
>WYDI02019372.1:0-56188 GCA_009867235.2 Psittacus erithacus | reverse complement strand
CCTTGGTGCATAAGCACAGTGTGGTTGGTGTTTGAGTGTGGGGTGAAGGTCGGGTGGTGCGGTGCTTTTGGTAGGGAGAGAGAAGATAAGTCTTTTTAAAAAGCAAGAAATCACTCACTGCTTAAACAAATAGAATAAGAATTGATTGGAGTGGGAGAACTACGACTGAAAATTAACCTCTGCTTTTAGGATTCCTTCTCTACACTTTGTCTTTTCATCTGGGATGCATCATTGCTTTATTGCAATGCTTTGGATAAGTTAGATTTATATCTGAACTGAAAAAAAAAGGATACATCCTTAAGGAAAAAAAAAAAAAAAAAAAAAGAAAATTAGTTAATTGCACCAGAATTAACTAGCTGGGTTTCATTTTCATGAGGAAACTTGCTGAGAAGCGTCAAAGGATTAGGTGCTGTAGTTCCTGGGAGCTAAGAAAAATTAATGAGTGCATAGAGCTTGAAATGTTATCATATTCATTGAAAATCATACTCATTAAAGGTCTTGAGGGTGGTATCCTACAATAGCAGTTACTAATATTCTTACTTCCGTTGCTTTAAGGAGAAATATCTCCATAGCTGTGAAATCAGCAGCTTAGAAAATTCTGAAATTACATGCTAGGTAGCTTTACTGGCTGCTTTATTCAAGTCATAGCAGCGTCAGAAGCTGTTTGCTTCATACATCTCTCTGATTAGACTGTGGGCAGGTATCTTGGCATTAAAGTTATAACATTGGTAGATTTTATGGGGTTTAGGAATACATTTTTTTTAAGCATTTTATTTCTTTCAGACAGTAAAATTAGAATAAAACACATGCTCATCTTTCTTTAATCAAGGCATACTGTGAAGGACCTCCGACACAGCTCTTATTGTTACTGTGATCATTTTCTGCTTTCAGGGGACAACAGATATTTCTCCAGCAGACATCCCTTTGAAAGAGACCTTGAACCTTTTTCTGAAAGCTCTGTTCCCATCTGATGCTGTCAGATTAAGTTTCTGTATTTCAAGACAGCATTCCCCTGTGGGTGACTGGGGCTTTCCTGCCTTTCCTTTTAGTTTTTTCCTACTACTTCCAACTAGTGGGACAGGATCAGTATCTTTTGGAAGTTCTCTGGCAGTTTCCAAAAATACTAAGTCACAATTAGACATCTAGTACCACGCGCCACAGATTTTCTGCCATCCATAGGGAAATACACAGACTTAGTATCTTTCTGCCTGAAGGCGTTTTCATCACTACCCTGAATCAGGCATTAAATTATATCCAAGAAAGTGAATATAAAATAGGAAGTATCACAGTGGTACTCTTATTTACCTTGAATTTACAGCAATGTGTATTACCTAGCAAGGTGCAGGGCTAAGGAAATTCATGTTCCCTATACCCACAGACAGAGTATCACTGTGCTAAGTGATTTCCAGATGTAACATCTAAATGTAACACAGTTTTGAAGGTCGCTATGGTGGCTTGCTATAAAGGTGGTAGATATCACACAGTCTTAAAAAAAACCACAAGAAGCTACTAATAGACACTACATTATCATTAGTAGGCAGTTTTGGCTGAGAGATTTCTGCGAAGACTAAAAATGGTAAGTACTCTCCAGTCATAATTAACTCCAGTTCTGTGGACAGTAAAGGTCAAAACTGAAATATCTGGCAGACTTAGAGACTGCATGTTGCTGTGACCTAATTCTACACAACTTACTACAGAGACTTCTTTATGACAACCAGCAAAATTATTCAGTTCGAACGGGAAAAAAATCTGGTGATTTCTACAGTTTCTCTCTTGTATAAGAAGAGAGAAAAATAACATATCTGAGCTGACCATCACCACCACAGTGAACTTGTATCACCATTCAAATGCTATCCAGTGACACAAAATATTTCCTCACTCACCTTGAAGAGATTGTGATAAGCTAATTAAGTATTTTATACTCTGTTAGATGATTGTTTGCCTATGTGTAAAGGAGATTTTGTGTCTTCAGTGTTGGCACCATACAAGTTCACACTTCAAATAATACCTTCTCATTCAGCAAACCCAAAGCTGCCTTTAGACACAACCTGTTGCAGCCAGACTGCGAGCATTGGCCTCCAGGCAAAAATGGAGGTGGCAATTGGTTTGTGTATGGGATTGAAAAGTATTGGTCTTAAGCCTTCAATTAAGCTTTCCTCTGACAGCTGTGGAAGGAAAGACTGAGTGGCTTTTTTCCACTCTTTAGCTATTATTAATTGACATTAGTTCTATAGTTCCACCATCATGCACCTTTTTCCTTGGCTTTCAGTTTACTGCTGAAAGGAATGGCTAAACAGAGAGTACACATGAGGTGCAGGGATTGCCTGACATCTCCTTCACTTTACTGACAATTACATGCAGCAAGTAGGAAACTGTAAAGCAGTGAGATATAAGAACAAATGTGGTATTTTAAAAAACAACACTAAAGATGCTATATCACAGTATGTAGATATAAAGGCTTACTGTGGGAGCAGTTGGATTTGCTGCCCCAACTGCTTACTGATGCGTGCAAGGGAGTATTGTAAACAATGTGTGAGCTTTACTGCCACTGGGACGCCACATACATGTTCCACTTCCACAAAGAAGAGCACAAATGGCCTTGCTGGTTGCAAAACTATGGAGAATGGTTGCCACTAATGAGGCTTTGCTTTCTTTGCTTTTCTGTAAAAAAAAGTCATCAGATGTTTTTCATACACAGGCATGAAAGAAAGGGTAGGGGAAGATGCTGACTTCCAGACTCTGCAAATCCTAACAGAAAATGTAGTCCAGGGACAGGCAACTTACTGTAATTCTGTTGTGAAATCACTATATTAGTTTCCCACCACTGTGTGAGGATTAGATACTATGCATTCAAGTGGTCTTAAGTGTAGAAATAAGCTGCCTTTCAAAGTCAGTTAAACTATTCCTGAAAGTGCCCATCATCTTGGTGTATGAGAACCCATTAATACAGTGAAGGTGGGATGCAGTTGGAAGGGATAAATTTCAGAGGACATTTAGTTGAAACTAATGGAATGTAGGTACAGGGCCTAATTGGATACCAATATGCTAAGAGTAATTATTAATGATTACGGCAAAAATCGAGGGATCAATCAAGGAATATTTTTCTGGCAAGCCTGAGGCTACAGGATTCTGGCCCAGATCCAGTTTCATTCAAAGTTTCATTTGCAACCTGGATGATGAACTAAAGAACATTTCTATTAAATTTGTAGGCAATATGAAACTGCAGGGAACTGAAATTATATCAGCTGGCAGGATCAAAATTCAAAGTGATTTTGACATGTTTGAAAAATATTCAGAAGAAGATGTGAGAGAGAATTCAGAGGAAGTGATGCAAAGCTGTACACTGCCAGTTTCCACAATTAATAGAATCATAGAATAGTTAGGGTTGGAAAGGACCTTAAGATCATCCAGTTCCAACCCTCCTCCCATGGGCAGAGACCCTCACACTAAACCACATTGCCCAAGGCTCTGCCCAACCTGGCCTTGAACACCACCAGGGATGTGCATTCACAACTTCCCTGGGCAACCCATTCCAGGACCTCACCCTCCTCACAGTAAAAAACTTCTTCCTTATATCCAATCTAAACTTCCCCTCCTTAAATTTGAACCCATTACCCCTTGTCCTATCACTACAATCCCCAACGAAGAGTCCCTCCCCAGCGTGCTTATAGGCCCCCTTCAGATACTGGAAGGCTGCTATGAGGTCTCCACGTAGCCTTCTCTTCTCCAGGCTGAAAAACCCCAACTTTCTCAGCCTGTCTTCATATGGGGAGGTGTTCCAGCCCCCTGATCATCCTCGTGGCCCTCCACGGGACTTGTTCCAACAGTTCCATGTCCTTTTTATGCTGAGGACACCAGAACTGCACACAATACTCCAAGGGAGGTCTCATGAGAGCAGAGCAGAGGGGCAGGATCACCTCCTTCGACCTGCTGGTCACGCTTCTTTTGATGCAGCCCAGGATCCGGTTGGCTTTCTGGGCTGCGAGCACACACTGAAGCCGGCTCATGTTCATTTTCTCATCAATCAACACCCTCAAGTCCTTCTGCGCAGGGCTGCTCTGAATGTCTTCTCTGCCCAGCCTGTAGCTGTGCCTGGGATTGCTCCAACCCAGGTGTAGGCCTTTGCACTTGGCATGGTTAACTTCATAAGGTTGGCATCAGCCCACCTTACAACATGTTGTGAGCAATACCTCACAAGCGTGTCAAGGCCCCTCTGGATGGCATTCCTTCCCTTCAGCATATCAACCGAACCACACAGCTTGGTGTCGTCAGCAAACTTGCTGAGGGTGCATTCAATCCCACTGTCCATGTCACCGACAAAGATGTTGTGTGAGATCTGTGCATTGCTCAATCATCTAGCACTACCACTCAGCTCAATAGCAGATATAATGTGTGACGTCACCATTTGTAACCTATCACTGCATGAGCAACACACCATTTTCACCTCTGCCTCAAGCAGCAGCAGAAGTGGCAGCAGGCTAGGAATCTACCTGGAAGTGATCAGAGAACCGGGTGAAGGGGCATGGACCCATTCATAGTTCATTACACACATCAAGGTGAGTGGATGCAGAAAGGGACAGTGCAATTGTGTAGTACTAATTCTGGGCTACTGTAGTCATGACATTTGCAGGACTTCCCAACTACATTCCCATCCTTTTGTTTTTTCTAGCACTGCTTCTAATGCAACCACATGCTGAGACAGTTCAGCGGGCTGACAGCTGGGTCCAACAAGAAAGTGATTATTTCTCAACCAGAGCAGCTCCCAGAGCCAGCTCACCATGTAATCATATGAGTTTGTGCAACACAAGGGACAGGAACATGCACCTGGAGGTGGGACAGGAAGACCGCAGCAGCCCAGATGTCACCAGTTTCAGGAGTCACAGCACTGTAAAAAAAGAGAGGGCTCAACTAAGACTCCTCTGTGAAGATTTCTGTGAAGACGCCAGACTCAGATGTCAAACTACCCTTATCAGAATTCTGCTTCTCTGCTGTCTTCTGTATGGTATTTGCAGGACCAAGGAGGAGCAGATGGCACAAGGCAGACAGCAAGATGCCCAAACAGAGCCACGATCACCAGCTGTGCCTGCCACAGCTTGTTCACTCACCCGGGATAAATAGGGGGGCAAACTGTGCAAAATGTCTTGACCAACTATTTTATGCAAAATCCTTGACTGCTGCTTACTGTGCTGTGAAATTATGCATATGCTGGAGTGAAAGCAATAAACAATTGTTTATTCAAATCTTGCTCCCAGTCTTTTTTTAATGATGTTTGCCCTGCTTTGCATCCCAGACACTCGGCCTATGCCAGACCAAGCATAGGGCTAGCTGAGCCTAACAGAGGCTGTTATTTCATTGGTTATTCCCAACACGGCCTTCATAGCCCTCCGAATTATTATAGCAACTTTCCTGCTTGGCAAAAGAAAAGTGCAAACACAACACAAATCTGTTAAAGTGTAACAGACTTTGTTAAACTGTAACAAAGGGCTGAGCTACACAAAGACAATTCCGGTTCTGAAAGACAGAGGGTATATGGGCAACAGGCTGAGGGAGTTGGGCTTGTTCAGCCTGGAGAAGAGAAGACTCTGAGGAGACCTTTGTAACAGTCTTCCGATACCTAAAAGGTGGCCAACAAGAGATCTGGAGAGAAACCTTATACAAGGGCATGTAGTGACAGGTCAAGGAAGAATGGTTTTAAGCTGACAGAGGGGAGACTTAGATTAGATATTAGGAAGAAGTTCTTTACTGTGAGAGTGCTGAGACACTGGCACAGGTTGCCTAGAGAAGCGGCAGCTGTCCCATCCCTGGCAGTGTTCAAGGCCAGGCTGGACAGGGATTGGAGCAACCTGGTCTAGTGGAAGGTGTCCCGGCCTGTGGCAGGGAGGTTAGAACTAGGTGGCCTTTAAAGTGCCTTCCAACCCAACCTGTGATTCTATGAAATACCAGACTTTGTGTGTTGCATCATGTGTCCTGCTGCATTCATCCCATCTAGTGACCCTTGCAATCTGCTGCTCCTCAGTGGAAGGTATTTTTCAGGACTAGAGGGAATCTTGGTCTTCTGGGGAAATGTATCAACTGCCATACTTAGGGCATAAATGCTGAGGGTGGCGTGGTGGAAGAAGCTCCAGATATGCAGAACATGGCAGACAATGCTGCATTCTCTTGGCCCAGGCACTAACTCACCATCATCTGCTCTCACTTCAATAAAGGTATAGAAGACATCATCACTTGGACAGCAGTAAGAGCAATTGGAGGTCTAGAAACATAAGGAAAGATTAGAAGAATAAGGGCTATTTATTCTGTGGAAGAAAGAAAAAGGAAAGCCTTTTTATAGTCTTCAAAACTTTCTAATTGTAAGGAGTACTGGAATAAACTATTTGCAGTGATTAGACTCACTCCAAGTCTTTAGGAGCTGCTCAGACAAGGCCCCATGAGGAACGCAGTGGTACAATCTTGAGATGAATTTGTGGGCTAGATTTTTATGATTTTACAATTAATACACATCATTGCATTTGCATCCTAGAGCAGACAAAAAAATAAAGAGATTCATTAGGCACAGAAGAAGATTAGAGGGATTTAGTTAAGAATATTGGTGTAATCAGAGTCCCCTCTTATTTTACTGACAGGATCCTTGCTCAAAAATCAGAGGCCCAGACAACTTCGCAAGCCATAATACTGATGCCATTCCTCTTCAGTCTTCAAGATATTATTCAATTGCTCTTTCAATTACTTTTGTTATAATTCAATTAATTGAACTCAAATAAAAAAGAATTACTAATCTTTGCCAAAACCAGAAACATTTCATAACTCATATTTGTATAAATAGAATATGTTGCCACCCATATGAGCCCTATTCTGTAGATTTAATACTGCTAAACCACATTAAGTTATTAATCCAGCTCTTCTTAAGTCCTTCAGTGTTTTGCACTAACAAGTACGCTCTGGAGAAATGCCTCTGGAAACAGCTCCCATCTTTTAAGATAGCATCAGAATGGTTCCAGTAATTATTCTGTCAATCAAACCCATTTTACTGAACTACCTGCACGATTGGATTTGACTATGCAAAGTAAGGATAACAATGAAATAGAAGATCTGCACAGGAACAATCTCTTCAACAATCCCACTCGTCACTTAAATCCCTCTATGGAAATGTTCATTTTGCTAAGCTTTTCCTCTTTTTCCTTGTCCTTTAGGAGATACCTGGTCCATTTACCGGTGCACTTGTGAACCCAAATCTCATTGCTTACTTCATTTCAACTGCCTGGGTGCGCTCACACAGGGCTACAGGGAGGAGGAAGCCTGGAAGTAGTCCTGATTGCCTTCAGAACAACAGGCTGAAATGCTGTTTAGTGCTTTGATATTGCTTATACTCCAGTGCTGAATGACAAGGTAAAATACTAGTTATGAGCAACCAATTCCAGATTTTGTAGTAAAATGAATCCTGGGAAAGGAGACATCCCAGCACACTGCAGATTTATTCTGGATCCTATTGATAATTTCCTATTCCCTGCTTCCAAACACACACACTTACTGCCTTTGGATCCCAAAGGTTAGCCAGTTTTCTTTGTTCTAGGTGGGTCTTTCCACAGAGAAGGGAGAGCCAATGGTGGGGCAACTACTCTGTTTCTTTATTTACAAATACTTTCTCTAAGTACAAGAAAAATCAAAATAATAGCACAGAATACTACAGCTCCCATCCCCAATTCTCCCAGTGAAAATATGATTCAAAACCCTTTCTCCTTGCTCATTTTTTTCTCAGATCACAGTACCAGACTTCTGTGGGTGTGCCCTATTCTGTGTTTATTTATCCAAGTGATGTTTCTGCCTCCTTTTGTGAAGACAAGCAAGAAAGAACAAAGCAATTATCCAACAAATTCCTCTGTTGATATATGCTTTCTTTTGGGTGGAGCCTGCTGTTGTTTCAGCTGGTTTTTTCCATTTAAGTGTTTAGTAACTTCTTAATCTTAAATGAGTGTCCTTGTTTCAGCTGGGACAGAGTTCATTTTCTTCCTAGTAGCTGGTACAGTACTGGTCTTTTTAATTTAGTCTGATAACAACGCTGATAACACACTGATGGTTCAGTTGCTGCTCAGTAGCACTTACCCTGATCAAGGACTTTTCAGTCTCATGCTCTGCCAGTGAGGAGGAGCACAAGAAGGCAGGAGGGAACACAGCAAGGACACCTGACCCAAGCTATCCAAAGGGGTATTCCATACGCGACATGCCTAGTATATAAACTGGGGGGAGTTACCCAGTGTTCAGGTTGGGCTGGGTATCGGTCAGCAGGTGGTGAGCAATAGCATTGTGCATCACCTGTCTTTCTTGAGGTTTATTCCTGTCTTTGTTGTCTCCCATTTTGTAGTCATCATCGTCATTGTTGTTAGTAGCAGCAGTATTAGTAGTATTGTTATCTTTTATTTCAATTACTGAATTCCACTTATCTCAACCCTTCTTTCTCCAGTTGTCCTCCCCATGCCCCCAGGAGTATTTGTGTGACCACGTGGGTGTGTGGTGCTTAGTTACCAGCTGGGGTTAAACCCAGCAACAAGGAGTCCTCTAATATTCTGTATGTAACAATAAACTCATCTTTGCTGAATGTGCTGATAAACCCTAATTTTTTACCGTAGTATAGGACTTCCAGCCAAGTGGAAAAGAAGATAATAAAGCAATTCTTCCATTTTTTCATCTGAATTTTACAGAGATTTCAAAGATGCTTAAATTAGCTTTGTAGACTGTACTTCCCTTGTTCTTTGTCTTCAATTCTGTTTGTTTAGACTATTTTAGCCCCTCCAGCAACACTCAATAAACAATCATTTCCTTTCTGTTAAAATTTACCACTGTATGTTTATTCCAACGCATGTTTACTACTGTTTTAGCTGAAAATCACTACCAGCCCAAAGAAGCTTAATTCAAGAAGCTGTTAGGGCAGGCCAGCAATATGAGAATTTAACTCACAGAAATTAGGAAAACTAAAGCAAACATGGTTACTGTTTAGCTGTGCAGTATACACAATCCTACATGAAGTGAAATTCAAAGAATTTATATTACATATTGCAGACAGAATCAAAGTACTCTTCATGTAATAGCATTTTTGATAAACATATGACAGAAGGAGCCAACAAAAGTGTGTTTCCCACTGATATTGAGTTAGTAAGTCTGATTCAGCTTGAGGCTGATTTCTAGTCAGCAGACTCAATAGATTTCCAGTCCCAGTGGAAGAAAGGCTAATCGCCTGTTTTTCCAACAGAAAACTGTCCTGGGTTCAGCAGTAGCAGTCATTTTTCTCCTCCTTAGTAGCTGGTGCAGTGCTGTTTTTGACTTTCAGCCTGGGAACAGCGCTGATAACACCAATGTTTTTAGTTGCTGCTCAGTAATGTTTATTCTAACCAAGGACCTTCTGAGCCTCATGCTCTGCCAGGGAAGAGGGGAAGCCGGGAGGAAACAGAGACAGGACACCTGACCCAAACTGACCAAAGAGGTATTCCATACCACAGCATGTCGTGCCCAGTATATAAAGTTGGGGCAGCTACCTGGAAGGGCTAGCTCACTGCTTGGGTCAGTGGGTGATGAGCGGCTGTATTCTCTTCCCTTGTTATTTCCCTTATCATTATTATTACTGGTGGTAGCAGTAGTGATTTGTGTTATACCTTAGTTATTGGACTGTTCTTATCTCAACCAGTGGGAGTTACATGCTTTTGATCCTCCTCCCCATCTGGGAGCGGGGGAGGAAGGTGGGGAGTGAGTGAGCAGCTGTGTGGTTCTGGGTTGCTGGCTGGGCTTAAACCACAACAAAAACTCAGAACAGACAAAATTTCAGGCTTTTTGAGATCTTTAAAAAATTAATGTGTCCTGCCAATTCAAAAGATAGGTTTCTTGGTATTCATTGGGCAGAATTGTTCTTTCCTCTTCTCAAATTGACTGAAAATAAAAGTGCATTGAAAGATTTTATGTTAGAGTAACTGTGGCATGCAATGTCCTGGCTAGCAAGTGACAAGGGCAGCTTGGAAAATGAGCTTCCAACAGATACTCAGTCTTGCTATAATCCACCTTTAATATGCTACTCATGTAGGCATCCATCCTACTGCCTCCCCACAGTCATACCAGTAAGTACATTTTTTTCCTTTGAAAAAAACCACACTTTTCTGTACGTACGTCTCATCTGAAAAGCTTTAAAATCATCCCTGAGTTTAAAACAAGGAGCTTTAAAAACCTCCTTGGCATGGCAGACCCTAACTTACAGTCTTTCTTTAAGGCTTTGTTAGCAAGTTCCTCATGAGAGAAACAAGGAGTGAGTAAATTCACTCGAATGAAAAACCACGTCATCCCACTGTACCTTGCCACTGAATCACTGCAATACTTCCCATTCCTGTGTTTCAGATACAAGTACTGTGTTTTGAGACTCTATTACATTCTAGCTATTTTCCTTTAATAAAGTGAGTCCCAAGCCACCTAATCAAAGCTCTCCACTTGCTCTGATGATAAGCATAAATGAAAATTTTGTTATAAAATTAGGCCAATAAAGGACTCCTATATTAGGTCACTGAAGAGCTCATACATCACCTATTACACAATGTCTGCTAGTAAAAGTCAACTATCAGTAACAAACCGTGACAATTTAATAACAGTAATGACAATGACGCTTAGCTACCTCACAGTTGTTTGGAGTTTTCCACAAAACCAGCATTTTTCATGCAAATAGGAAATCAGAACCTGCTAAAAATACTTTATGAAAATGACATACTGTTTTGCAACAAACAAGCATTATGTTAATGCACAAAGTCTAAACACTTTTAAACTAGATAACCATTCTCACTGTACTTCTGGAAAGGCAGAATTGTACAAAGAACTGCACTAACACACACACGGTCAAATAGTGTAGCACAACTGAAACCTCAGTGCTTATGGGTACATTTTATTATTGCTGTAATATAATAATTTGTGGTGACATGAGACAGAACCCTTCATATCTGCAAACTCCTGTAACATTGCTTTCATTCTTATTCCCATAGTTTTCCAAACAGTGGTTGTAGCCAATAGCAGAGCTGAACTAGCCTCACACAGCAACAGGGAAAACCAGAGGATAACACCAACAAGCCTCACACAGCAACAGGGGAAAACAGAGGATTACATCAAATAATGCACACAGGCTGTCACATGAATGTCACACAGGCTTAGAATGAGGATAGAGAGAGGTTAAGCACTGGCAAGAGGTCATTTTATGTAAATAGAAGTGGAGAGCACTAAATTTAGTCAGCTGATTATTTATCTGGTATTAAATTTTGCTTGAACATTTGGCTGTGGGATACAAAAATGCTAATGTGACTCTGTGGATATTCTTGAAAGCATAATAAATTTGAAGAGTAGATAGATAATCTCATAGAGATAAATACTTTGGCCCATGCTGAAAATGGCACTCACGACAATACTACTTAAACATTAGAGATATTGCAATAATTGGTTTCATGTAAAACAGATAGCTAAAGACATTGGATTAGTTCCCAGGAGTGTGCTAGAATACATCACTGAAGATGGGTTCTTTAATTGAATGCTTATAGGAATAGATATAACAGCTTGAGCCATACACAGTATGTCACAAACCTTTATCATGGCCACATTTCATTTTGCACACTATCCTACCCCCATAAACCAGCTTGTTTCAAATTTAAAGGTACAGAATCCAGTCTATTTGCTGAAGTGGAGTTTTATACTCTTTGATGAAGGAAACATCATCCTGCTTTTACTGAAAAGAACCTAGTACAGTCCTGAAGCAATATAAATAATAAATCTCTCTGTTACACATTTATAAAGTCCACCAGTATGATACATATTTAACAAACATGCATTTCAAATTTCATTATATATGTATTTGAAAATTAACTCCACTTCCTGGGTTTCCACAAATTGTCCTGTATAACTGGTTTATATATATGGACTAAGTATTTTTATTTTCATTTTCCATTTTTTAAGTACATTTATAGAAACTAAAATACTCTTTGCAGCCACATTTACCTTTTTCTGACTTGGGGAAAGCAGTATCTCTCAATTTTTTTCTTATAGGAGCTGTCAATATCTAGACTGAGTTTTTTGTTAAGTGCACTGGTAGAGCATACCCACCCTGTTCTGATTTTGCAGGTGTATGTGTGGAAAAGTAAATATAGAGCTACTCAGGCCATAAGGACCACAGACCACTCTGATGAAATAATCAGACATCCTGCATTAAAGAATTTCCTCCATTTTTTTTTTTTTTTTTTAATAAAGGTATTATAAAGCAAATAATCTCTACCTTTGGCCAAAAACAACTGTGCACTGTAATGGCTCTCTTATGAGAGTTACCATAAGGCAATAGCTTTGGAAATAAAGTGCTATGTTGTCCTTTAGTGTAAAGATAATGAAAATATGTGAATGGAAATCATGTGACTTCCTTGGAATGTTTTATTAAATCTCAATTGACTCTCATAAATTGTTTTCAAATTACTGCACTAATTCTTTTCCCTTGGTTAGAGATGAAGCAATGTAGTATTTACTCAACAAGTCTTCCAACACTTCAAAAATGCTTCAGAAAAAGTCTTAGCTTTCAAAATGGCATATGTGCTTTGAAGCATAGACTGGAATTAATGACAAATTTTTGCAGAATGTATTATTCTCTTACAGGACAAAATAAGACTGTAAATCCATAAACATCAAGTTAGGCTGCCTGCAGTTTGCACCATGGTAGCCTCATTTCAGAAGTGTTCTGAAACCACAGGACGGAGTGGATTGCATCAACTCTCAATCCAGTGAAGATACTTTCCATGACATGCCATTCAAGCACACAGCAATTATGCTCAGATTACTCTGACCCACATGGACTGTCTTGTTCTGTGGAGCCAATTTTCTTCATGTACTGCTACCTGGGATGCTAATGCAGAAGAATTAAGGTCTGCCTTAGGCTCCTTACATGCATTACAATAAGAAACTGCACTGCACACAAGCACTGCTGCATTTGAATGCTTAATACCAAGTCAGTTGTTAGTATTTCTTTTTTTTTTTTCCTTCATAGGATACTGTAAATGTTAATGTTAACATATGTGAACGTAAATGAGAGATTTTTTAATTATTATTTTTATCAGATAAATTTACTAGCTACAACAAACTAAGCAACATGCTGGCATGTGATTTTTATCTCTTCATTAATAATCTGCTCATAGCCTTTTGTGCCAAGGCATGAAAACTTCATTACATATAGCACAACTCCTTGGATTCTAAGCATTGGTATTTTCTTGATGGACTTTTTAAAGCATTTTTTGAGGCAGCAACCTCTTTTTTGTTGTTATTTTAAGGCACATCATGATTGTGTCCCTTTTCCTTTCTATCTAGACTTAAATTGTTTTTTCTTTTTCCTGTGATAATACATTCTTTTTGCCACCAAGAACTGCGTACTCATTACCATTTTTCACTACCTTTTAGTCATTAGATAGTGACACCAAAAGAAAGACTAGCAGATACCTTAAGAGAGTTAGTGCAACTGCCCAAACACAAATAAGGCTGATATAAAAGGACTGAACTTTTTGGCATCCACAAGTCTGTACATTTCTGCTGAAGTTCATCACTGTCTGCCACTAATCCTACGAAGCTTGGCAAGGATCAGCTGCTGATAACACCAGTGAAAGCGGGTCTTTGTTATAACACTCTTGGTTTTTGTACATTATTGAAGACCTTGTAAAACTCATTCAGACTGTTTGTTACTTAGCAAACATTTTAATTACAATATGTGTATATAATTCAGTGCTTCAGAAAAATCTGTATTTTTCTCCTTTTTTTTCCGATCAATTTCATTAATCACAGATGTTTTTATTTACAGTTCATGCTTACAATTTCATTCTCTATCCACAATAAATGCCTCATAAATAAACATTTGATTTTTTTTTTTCCTTCTCCTTAGTGGCAAAATAATGATCGCATTGATAAAGTTCAAAGCTAGAATGTTTTGCCTGTAGTGGATTTATTATTACCATTATAAATGTTATATTCAAAGAGTCAGAGTTAGTTATCACAATCCTTCCTCATTAATGAAATTATTTTATTTCCTTAAACTGTGTTTAATAACTAATAAGGGAGACTGGAAAATTAATATACAACTTGCTGCACTGATTTAGTTTTAGTTCATTCTGTTTGTGAAGTCAACAAGCCTTCGGGTCCTATCTAATGTATTAATTTCTGACATGTGCATCTTTCTACTGCCTGAGCTCCTCTGCTGTTCTGAAAAAGCCTCAGAGATTATTTAAATTCTATGCTTTGCTTTTTCAGCTGTTCACCATTTCCCACATAATTTTATTATGTACTTCAAAACATTATAATTGTACTCTAAGAAACTCCATTATCATATCAAGTCTAACTTAATACTGAACAGCATTAAGTTTAGCCCCTGTATCCATTGTCCTGTAACTGCAGGAACATTGCCAGACCCTCCCATGAATTCTGAAAGTGCCTGGCAGCAATTCCATACTTAAGACTGCATTTCAAAATGGATAGCTACTAGTGTTGGAGGGTAATGACTTAGTAATACACTGTGCATAAATAGATAAGATGCAAGCAAAGTTAAGATTGTAGTGCTATGATAAGTGCAATGAAAACAGAGTGCATAATTATTTAGATGATGGCATAGGCAATACAATGGTGTGCTTAAAACCCACAAAATGCTAAATTCAGACCAACAGAGTGCAGGGCCACTGTGACTGCAGCAGCTAGATTTCAGCAAGGTTAGGCGCCAACTGTAGCATTAGAATTGTAGCATTATACTTAGAATGAGCCCAACAGTTGGGAGAGATACACATTCAAAAACAGGATCCTAAACCAAGAGGGAAAGAATGAAGAACCAATCTCTGTGTATCAGTATCACTCCTTTATGAGTATCAGACATAAAGAGATGGGTAAGCACATCAGCAGTTAAACTAAACTATGTGAGAACAGGGACTGTAATAACCAAAGTACTTTTTGATCCATTTTTATCAAAGCAAATTAAAAACATCTTTTTATATTAATTTTGTGTTTAAACTGGAATCAGAATGCTTCACTTTCAGAAGCTAAATACCAAGAAAGGGAAGTTAGACTCACAGAACTGGTGCAGAAGACATGGTTGTTTTTAAAGCCAAAAATGATTACAACATTCTTACAGCCATTCTCAAACTCATCTGTTTTAAGAGATTTTAAAACACAGAGTATATCTAGTAGTGCGCATTAGTGCACTGTCCAAAGTCCTAAAGTGTGCTTACGCATCTTCAGGAAGACTCAGAATTCAGAACCTACGTGAGGGACTTCTTTAACAACTTAGCAGTATGGCTGATTGCACTCCAAGACCCATGATGTATTTTTGTACTTTTAACTTACCAGTACAGATGTGAAAAGCTGTCCCTCTCAATGGAGATGCACCCTGCTCTGTGTTACAGGGGGGCTGTTCTCTCTCTTGCCTGCTGATTATGTTCAGCTGCATCAATTACTTAATATATTCTGAAAAAAGAAGGACAATGTCTCTCAGGTCTGGAAGGCAGATGATTGTTGTTGCTCCCTTCCAACTGAAATATTCTATTCATACATGGTGCTGTGTTATACAAACTATGTCTTCTCAGTATAATTTGAGGGAATGACCTTCCCCACAGAATCCTTCCTGCTTGAGATCTTCCTGAGGCATGGTTGCTGTCTCAAGTTGTATAGATTCTGTAATCTCTTTCCCTACTACTCAGAGCTGCTATAAGCACTTCCCTTGGGGAATGCAGGCCCTTTGTAGGTCTCAAATGCCGAACTAGCCGAACACAAATGTCAGGAGATCCTGCAGAACAAGACCTTGCTCAGGCAGAATTCAAGAGCAGAACCACAACCTCTGAAGGAAGATCCTTTCTGCACTGCCTACAGCCTGCCATGTCCCCCATCACCAAGCAGCTGTCCTGCAAATTAAACTAACATTTCCTACCACTTCCCATGGATTCCAGATCATCAGCTGCAGGCAAGAAACCAATGCAGCAAAGGATGGCCCCAGAAAGGTACCTAAGGCAGCTAGTTCACCACTGCCAGGTATTCCCATTCAAACTTATGCCAAGTGAGTGGCAAAAGTTTGAATAGGTGAAGACTTTATCACACAAGGATAGGAGACTTCAGGTGAGAAGATTTATTTTTGTTTCTAAATGTATTCTCCACTTTAAAGGTCAACATATTTTATTTAACAGACATTCGTGAAGTACATGGTCACATCTGGTTCACTGTTGCTTGGAAGCCTGACTCTGGGAGATGAAATAGAATTTTGCTCTTGTCTTAAATTCTACTTTGCTTTGAGCCATGCTTCATTGCAGTGGGGAAACTTTGAATTTCTATGCTTATTTTCCATGGTAAACCCAGGTGAACTTCCATCTTAGTTTGCTTTTTTGACAGTCTTTCTCTACCCCACTCAGGCCCTAGCTAGATGAATTTGCATTTAATTTCTTAGGGTTTCATAGTATTCTAAGTTGCCTCTTTGAAGAGAGACCACTTGCAAGTCCTCATGTCCTTTCAACTAAACAGACATTAACTTCTGCTTTTATTTGATCCATGACATTAACCTCCAACTCTGAACTGTTATATTTGAAGGACACAAGGTCAATCACGCCTTCCCATGCTGACCCTCATAATAATTCCCTCTTAAATAGCCCAATCTATCTCAAAATCCTTCTTGAAAACCCTATTTGAAATGTCTTATGAAACATTTGGGCAATAGCGCACTGAGATCACAGAGTCTCATGCAGATCAATAATGGTCAAGTATTTCCTTATATTCACTCAATTGCCTTTCCATTAGCTAATTTTAGATGCTCAGATCTCCAGAGGCTGCCTTGTTGCTCTGTGTACGGTATCTGGTCCTTGGTTTGGGTTCTTAATTAATGGAAGTGATGCAAATAAATATTTTGACATAGAGATAGGATTTCTAAAGGCTCAAAAAAGAAGAAAAATAATTATTTTTAAGTCTATCTTAGGATTTGAAGGTCTGACATGTTTTTTATAATACTGACTGACAAAACCATTAATACTGGTTTAAAGTCAATGTAGAAAGAAGTGTTTGTACAAATCAAGTATTCTAAGTTTCATATCTTCTGCAAGGGAAAGAAACCTAAACCCTGATATTTCACACCACTTTATAGAGTTGTAGCCTATGCATATCTACAAGATTAGAAGCTTTTCAGTAATGTGCAGAGCTTGGGTCTTTAGAAAGTGGTTTTGTTACTTATTTCTCTGTAGTAGAAGATGTCTAACTTTGTGACTGGGTCAAAGAAAACTGTGACATTTTATGTAGTATTAATTGCAGATAAGAAAGAAAGAGCATCCAAAGCCAGAGGAGAAGGAGCAATGGTGAGGAAGCAAGCAAGAAAAACCTAGAAATGAAATAGTAGTACCAGATCCTGCATAAGCAAGCTTCATTCACAGCTGTTTCATTACTGAGTCATTCCACTGCAACACTTATAAATTCAAAGAATGGGCTTGATGCTAAAATTAAGTGTTGCTCATAAATACCTAGAGGCCATAACAGGCAAGTAGATGAACCAGTACAATACTGGGACCAGAAAGTCTAATGATACTCCTGAATGTAACAATGAAGGAGTAGAGGACCAAATAATAATTTATCAAGGTGTAAGAACTATAAGAATGATGGAAAGGCTGAGAAAATATCCTTTCAGTGAGAGACGCAGGACTCACACACACTAATAAAAGTATTACTGCAAAGTAACGAGGTGGCACATGTCAGTTGACCCACAGACACCATCTGTTTATTCAGTCTTGGTTTGTGGCCAATGCAAAGCAATTCAAATTAGCTCTGCCCTCTTCAAAACAGGGAAGTTGATCAGCTTGGTTTATTAAGAAACAAAACTGAGAAATTATTTCATTACAGTGCACAAGAATGCTCACAGAGAGAAAAGTCTGAGTATTGAATAGCTCCTCAACCTACTGAAAAAATTGTAATAAGAAGCAACAGCTGAAAGATGCAGTAATCTTGACTTGCCTCTGTCAGAATACTCTAACAGAAGCAGTGGCTTCTCCAAACTGTGAGTCTTGAGATCATGGCTAGATATTGTCTAGGTTCACCCAAGCACAATTCTTCAGCTTCAGAACTAAGAGAACTGAGTCAAATGCACAGTCTGTCAAGCAAAAAGGCCTCGCAGTTTCATTGGGATGACAAAGTTCTGAATCTACTTAATTAAAGATTAGAAACTATCACTGCAATCATCTCGCCTGACCTGCTGTGTAAACAAAATTTCATCGTGTGAACTGTCTTAGTTGTATATACCCCAATATCAAATTGAAGATGCAACCACTAGAGACTGCATTGATTTGCTGCAGATTCAGTCTACACCCGACAGAAGAGCTGTTTCAAAAAGTCAAAATCTAGTATTATATGCCTTTCAGATCCCCCAAGGCTTTCATCCCTTTCAAAATTTCCAAATTCATATTCCCCATTGGAAGATACGATACAGTCTAAAAATGCTAGCTTCCTAAGTTTTGGAAATAGTGTAGTAAGTATTGCTGTAAAGGTAATCACCATCACCTGATAAAAAAATGGAGATGTAAGATCACACATTTTTAGCAAGAATGGGTATTTATACGCAATCTGGTCACAAATATACTCATGTATCATGTAACATACAAATACATGTTTAATGCATTAGCACCACAATTTATACCTGCATATGCCCCATCAACTGAAACATGCACAAGACTTAACAAAGAGGGTGGTTTATAATACAAAGTTATGTGGAAACAGACGTTGAAAAGCAAAATAATAGTGGCAATTTTTATGAGAGAAAATAAGGAATGTTTAGAATGGAAAAACTAGTAAGAGTTAGAAAAAAGGAAAGAACATGCAGATAGTCACTGTTCATCTGCTTTGCTACACCCAGTAGAATGAATATGGTCGATAAGCTTCATCGCTTATGTTAAAGGACAACTTCTCACAACACTAGGAAGGATCACAACAGGCCGGAACGTCTGGGCAGGCCTACAGTTATTTATATGGACATTTTACAGACTGCAGCAAGAGTACCTGCTGACTCATCTGAATTCCCTGGAGAGTTTTAAAACCCAGCAATAAAGAATCATTTACAGACAGCTAATAACTCCATCACCAGAGGGCCACAGGAGAGTTTCTGGGCCAAAATACAGACTTCCATTGCTTTCTGCGTGAAGAAGCTCGAAGCCCTAAGGGCTTTGAGGCCAAGAGAAACCACTGCCGTGGATCATGTTCCCAGTATTCTCAATGCAAGAAAGCACCATGCCCCATTGGTGACACTTTGCAAATCTCCTTTCCTGCCCATCAGTCACAAAGGCCACAGCTGTGGCTGAATTGTGTTCTGTCTTCAATAATCCTTGTGGCTTTATATTAAAGTACAAGGCATCTCCTCCTCTGATAACAATGCTTCCTTTTTTGAGTACAGAAAAAGCTTTCTAAGAATCTGGATATAAATGCAAGCCTAAAACTATTTTTGCCCAGACCTCTTGGGAATGACAGCATTTCTCAACTTTTATCTCCCTCAAAACTAGGCTACAAACTCGTAAAATAGATTAAACTGTAGAAATATAGATTATGAATTATGAGAGAAGAGCCTGTCCCTGCCACCTCCGGGCAGCCAAGGAGGGAACAGTGCAAAGACCGGGTCTGTGGGCTTCCACCCGTTACATCAAGCAGGTACGGCCCCTCACCTTCCCCTGCCCTTGGGTTTTTGTTGTTAAACACGAGCATAATTACACGGCTGGCCTTGCCCGTCCTGTCCCTGGAATCACTCAGCCTGCGGCTGCAGCTAAAACCGCACTGTCCTCCCACCCCCCAGCTTCCCGCTCAGAGGGGCTATGAGGGAAAGAGGGAGGGGGCCACCATCTTCTCTGGGCGGGAGCGGGGGGGCGAGTGCGTGGCGGCAGGTCTCCTCCGGGCGTGCGGGGACTGAAGGAAGCTCACGCGGCCGCACCTCACCCCGCCCTCTGTGTGAGTGAGAGGGAGAAAGCGAGAGGGAGGGCGGGGTGTGGAGAAAGCTCCCGCCACCACCTCCCCTCCTCTCGCCGCTGGGCGTGCGGCCGGCCCTGGTGTTGCGTGACCGCGCGGGGAGGAGGAGTGTGGGTGCGGGGAATTTCCTTGTGTGGCGGCGGAGGAGGAACAACACCGCTCCAGACAGCGGGGCTGCGAGAAGGGCGCTGCCGCCGGTTGCCGAGTGATGTGAGGGGGGAGCCCTCCCTGGGCCCTCCCCTCCCCCCGGAGCCGCCTGTTTTCCCCCCCTCCTCCCCTCACTCATCCCCGCCCCGCCATTCCGGACCAGATCTCCGTGTCGGAATTCGTGTCCGAAACCAATGAGGATTACAAGTCACCTACCGCCTCCAACTTCACCACCCGGATGGCCCAGTGCAGGAACACGGTGGCAGCCATCGAGGAGGTGAGCCCTGGGAGGGGAGGCGGGGCGGGGAGCAGGCTGTGCAGCCCCCTCTGGCCTGGTTGCCCGCCGCGGCGGCAGCAGAGAACAAGGCACTACCGGCACTGGCTCCTGCCGCTCCCTCTCCCCGCCCGGCCCCGAGGAGCGCCCTCGGTTGCCACCAAGAGGAAATCGGGCTCGCCAGGATGGAGAGGGGAAAGAAAAGAAGGGGTGGGGGAGGCTGAAGCACTGCTGCCCCCGGCCCGGGGGCTCCCGCTCCCCCCGTCTCCCCATTCTGAGCTCGCCCCTCAGTGCACAGCGAGGCTGGAGCGCTGGCCACCCCCTGCCCTGCTTCTCTTAGTCTGGGGGTAGGGGAACGCGACCCTTCGCTTCCCTTTCCCCTTCTGGTGCCTGCGGGGCCCTAAGCCAGTCGGTTCCTCTCACTCTCCCTCTTACCTGGGGGGTCATTTGAATTCTCCAGTCTCCCCCCTCTGCCCTTTCCTTTACGGAGACACCTAAAACGCCTCGGTCCCCCCCGCGCATTCTTCCCGCCCCGCTGTGGGGGGCTTCGGCCCTGCTAGCCCGGTGGTACAAGAGGTCGGAGTGTCCTTTACCGATATGTGTGTGCCTGCCTGCGCAGGTGGGATTTAATCTTCTTTCCAGCCCCTGCATTTAGAAATGCAAACATTTCCTTCCCCTCGGACATACGCTTTAAGGTAGCGTTCCCTCAGGAACCGCTTCTCCAGAGCCGTGAGGGGGGGTGCCTGCCCCTCGCTAGACAGCCCCCGAAGCGGCGCCGGCTCGGCCTCCCCTCGGTGCGCGGGCGCTTCTTCTTTCCTGTCTCCTCTTGGACATCCTGGGCTGCGGGTACTTAGTAGGAGTCCCTTTTGTCTGAGAGAGTGCGGTTGTTTTTCCTTCAAAGTACTCGAAACGTGCCGTTGAACCTGGTGGTAGGAGCCCTCCCTGCTACGGAGGGTGGCTGCCAGCGTTGTGGGAAGAGAGACTAAAAGTCTTACCTCCTGCTTCAAATCAGAGGGAAATCTGGGACAGGTCTGAACACAGTGAGAGCACATTCCACATCCCAGTTATACACACGCAATGAAATGGGAAGCATCTGTGTATCTTGATTCCTCTAGCAGCTTCTCTGAAGTAACTTGTAGGAGAGGGGAATCTTGCTTGTGATGCAGATTAATTTGCTCCATCTACCTGTTACATCAGTTCTTATATTGAGTGTTTAGTTGATTTGTTTTGCAGAAAGAGTCGTGTCAGTAGTTGATGTTCCTTCTTACAAAAGAACTGCCACTAGCAATGGATTATTAACGTGTCTTAAGTGAACAAAACCTGGGTTAGGTGTTTAAACACCCTTTTCAAGATTTTCCTGTTTTGCCAGTTCCCAAAACCACTAGAGCAAGGAGTTGAATTCAAAATAATCTGCACAGAAGGAGTTAGTTTTGTTCCTGAGATAATTTTCTTCCCTGCAAGCTTGCACTTAAATGCCTGGATTTAATTATACCTTATTAACCTGATAGTCTTAAGATCAACAATTCTGAATCAAGGGTAACTTTTTCTTAAAGGTTTTTTTTAATAGTGAATCAGTTGTAAGGTAGAGCTGCTTAATAGTTGATTATTACAGAATTGAAGTTAGCATTTGGGTCAAAAGCAGTTTTGCTGGATTTAGAGATTATTACAAGTCTCACGAAAATTGGTCTTTCTCTAAATCTCAATTTCTAAAGCTGTGTGATTACAAAGATGTCATAACACTTCTCAGAAAAAAACATGGAAAAATGTTTTTGGTTTTAATTTCTGATGATACAAAATTTATGTATGACGGCATATAATTTGTGACGTGCCTTAAAGTCTTTTAAAGATTTAACTCAGTAAATTACATTTGAAAACTTTTTTTACATGAGAAGGATGTTATGCATTTACAAATTTGAATATGGTGGAGTCCTTATTTAATCTGCTTAGCATTTGTTTTTGTGTCGCATCTCTCTTCACTTTGGAGAAGTGTAACAGAGAAAGAAAGTACGACAAATTTTTGTATCTGCGTATTTTGGAAATTAGACACTGCTATTTTAGGTACAAAAATTATCTCTTATATTGATGATAAAGAATGTGCCTAGTGTCTTATGGATCTAAGTGAAGTTTGCAAGGCAGGATATGAGAGATGTCACTGGCTATAGCTGCTCTTAATAGTGTTCGTCTGTCTGGCACTTTGGCAAAGTATCAGTAGTGGCTGCCTGTGTGCTGTCCTAAAGCCTGTGTTGAAATGACTATTGATTTTTTTTTTTTCTCTTTGGGTTTATCAAGAGAAGCGGATTAATTTTCAAAACTGTAAAATCTTTTTTCAAATTTAGACTTCCTTGGTTTGGAAATACTCAGGTTGTTTAGGATGATGTGCCTGGTTTTTCAGGTTGTGATCCTCTGATAAAAAGCTGTCTATAAGTTGTGTAATAGAGATATCAGTGCTCAGCACCTTTTTTTTATAAAAGACTAGGCAAGATTTAGTTCATCAGCTTGTTATGAACTAAGTCTTAGTAAAGAATGCATCTAAAAATGTACAGATAACACAAAGGAGCTGTGCATTTTTAATGTCACAAGCACTGTAAATCATCAGTCTCCAGTTGTGCTGCGGTGTTGCAGTAGACAGTACAGTTCTGAAAACTAGGAAGTCTGTCTGTGTATAGTTTAGGGAACATGGTAACCCAGTTAATGGGTAAGTTGAAACCGTGCTGACTGCTGGCTTTGGGTAGGCATTGGTTTTAACAAGTGACTGGAAGAGTTAATTAACTGAAGACAGTTAAGTGTTTGTTTTCCAGGATATTGTATACATGCATTAAATCAACAAATTAACTGGTTAGTACTGATGCTCTGAGGATGTCTTAACTGCTTTTCCCAGCAAATCCATTTCTGGAGTGGACTATGCACTGCCTGCATGAAGCCAGCTTGAGTCTCCCAGGCCCCTCCTTGGAAGCAGAGGCACAGGGGGAGGCAGAGCAAAAGCACAGGAGGCAGGGGCTAATGTGACTCATTAGCCTGAGTTCAGCTCTGTGCAAACACAGATTCCTGCTTCCAGATTCCACTGGGAAGTTTTTTGTGCTTACCAGTTTTGTGTTTCTTAGTTAATTAGCAGGTATCTAAAATAGTGTCTTAAAAGTTTAGTTAATGAGGCCCTGCTTTCAGTGATGGAGTGGAAAAAGCTTGGTAAGTGAGGAAATCAATAAGATGTTGGACAATTACAAGTGTATTATTTACTGATACCTCTCCATGGGCAATGGTATTGCCATAAATCAGTGTTTTCTGAACTTGTATTAACTGACCTGTGTCAGTTGAAAAATGTGATTGATTTTCAGTATCAGCTGAAAGTATGTGGAATTTTACTGGTTTATGTGATTGTAACACTGCTTATAGGCCCTGGATCATGGCCTTTTGAGATCAGCAGAAGCTTCTCCACTGCAGTTTGGGAACTATTCAAACAATTGGAAGAGAATCTGATCCTTTGCAGTTGGTAGTGGAAAAAGGATTAGAAAAGGCATGCTTATAGAACACAGCATGATTTCAAAGGAAAAGGAATCATGTAATATCTGCATTGTTCTTAGATTAGGATGTTGCTTAGCAAAATGTTGGGAATCTTTAGCTTCTGTTAAAACAAAATTACAAGTGAACAGCATATGTCACAGGCCCCTACAGGTTACTGTTTAATCTTTGTTTGTATGGTAGTGACTGAGATTAAACAAGTTTTAATTGATAGAGTGCAGAGCACAGCCACATGATTGGGAGAGGAGTTGCTTGAAATCAGTAATCTGGTCTGACAAATGCAGTCTTTTTAGTTGACTGGCTATTAAAGGTCCCAGGATCTAAAAATGTGTGGTGACCATTCTTAAGATACATAAAGCTTAAAAATCTGATTTTGGTACTGCTATTACTTAGAACACACACTTCTTTCTTTTATGTGCTGTAAGTTAAATAAAATAGTCCCTAAACTGTAATGGAGCCAGCAAAGTGGTCCTAATAGCTGTGAAATTTAAAAAATTTTAGAAATTAGTTTTTATAGTATTTTAATGATTAGAATCAAAGTGTGTGATTTTTGTTTGTAAGCATGAGTTAAGTTTGCAATAAACTGGAGCTGAAGGCCATAAAAATCCTCCGTGTTTATTCCTGTTCCACCTGTTCATCATGGTCCAGTGCTTGTGGACCGAGAAGGAAGGGTAAGGGGCTGTTGTGCAGGTTACTGTGTGAACAGAGAGTAGCAGACAGTTCATATGCCAAAGACTTTTCCATCTAATGTCTTGATAGTGAGGTGCAAAATTTACCCCACCTACTTAAACTTTGTTGCATGCACAGATTTCCCTATGAAGAGAGGAGAATGGAAACGTTGACAGTTTAATAAATTATTAGAACACCCTCCCCACCATAGTAACTCTTGCTGCTGGCATGAATGTCTTGTAAGAAGTAGGCAGGATGAATATGTGGTGGAAAGATTGAAAAGGTAAAATCAAGAGAAACAGTACAGTAGTAGTGAGGATGGTCTTAGTTCTCTGCGTAGAAGTAGATTTTAATTGTTCGAGGTCTGTTTAAAAGCCACTCCAGGAATTTCTGTAAAATCCATGCAATTAATGTTAAAGCCATAACTTGTAATTTCAGGCCTCTACCTGCCTTTGTTCTATAGGCCACCTGAGGCAATCCCATCATTTTCAGCTGGCTTGGAGAGGCATGAGGGGTTGATGCTTATTGAGTTTTGTTCCCTCATGAATGTTAAAATTCTTTAATTCTCTGTGCTCCATTTTGGTTCTGCGAAGCTAACAAGGGCAAGAAGGAATAGCAGCTTGGTAGCGTGGGTGAATGTGAGACTGGAGACATGCATACATGTGTGGATTTTTTTAAATTTCTGCTTTCCCCCTTATGTATTTTTTGCTTGTCAGGTCTTTAGGACTGGAGTTCTGTCTTCCTATAGTGCATGTTTGTGACTTGTTTTGGGAAACTATGTGAAGAAGGTGTTTTTGTATACTTAGAGAAGCAGTAGGAAATGTCATATATTGGAGTGCATTTTGAGAAATTTACTGCTATTACTTATAAATTTCCTTTTATTAAAATACATCTTTGCCCAATATAATGTGGTGTTTGCTAGAACATATTTTCACACTTTTCTTACCTCGCTGCAGTTCATTAATTATATGCTGTTTAAAAGTTGTTTTTTTTTTTTTTTCTTTTTATGTCAGCTTCTGTTTCCTTTCTGGAATTGTGATTCTCTGTCATCAGCATCCAGAAAGGTTTCTGTGAAAGTCATTGACACACATGGCATACTGATTTCAAAAGGAGTGTGGGAATTCTTTTCTTTCTGAGAGGAATACAGAGCATGGAAGTTGCAGAAATACAGGAGCTAAACTGCAGATCTTCTGCTGGAGCTTTGTACATATTTTAAAATACAGAATTAAAACCTTAAACCTTTAAAGTACAGACAATGTGCAGTCAGTTAATACGATTTCAAGCCATATTAAGTAGCTTGCTGTGCGCCTTACTTGGGTATATCTAATGATGTTTCTGCTTTCTGTTACCAAATGCTCCCATTCCCCTTAGGAGGATCAATGGGAAATATGTACTTTTCTGAAGGATTTCATGAACCGTGGCTTTTGTCTTTTGAGTTTTCCCTAGTGCTACTGCGTTTCTTAGAATCATCTGGATTTAGTATATTTCTTGCTGATGCTAAAAGAGAGTAGATGTGGGAAGTGACTAATTCTGCTTAGGTTTAATCTACCCTTACTTCCTCTTCTCATCTTCGTGTTGTTCTCTTTTAACCATAGTATACAGCAATGCAACATAGAGGTGCAGTGTTTGTTCTGAAAAGCATTGCAAAGTCACAGGACAAAAGTCTAATCCCTGCTCCAAAGCACTTATAGTCCACATGTCAAGTGGACATGGCTGATGAGGTGAAGGAATCCAAGAAAACTTGGTGCACCTGACTAGTGTGCTGCATTTGTAGCTGAGTCAATGTGAAGTGGTTTATTCATGTGCATTAGTGATTTTTAAACACTGTAGTTCAGCTCTTAGAGATTTTTATTTTTTTTTTATAATTTGCACCTTCTGTGCGTATTTATTAGCTCTGGGAAAGCTGGGCCTAGCCCTTTTTAAGTTAACTCTTCCCTCTGTCTTTGGTATAGCTTCTCATACTTTTTTGATGTTTAGAGTCTTCTTATCTCTCTTAACTTCTCAAAGCCCCTTTGCTGCAGTGATCAGTGGTGCTTGGCCTGACCTTCGCAGAGGTCAGTGGTGCTTTGCCCCTTTGCTGGCAGCCTTGGCACAGCCCTGTCCATGGTACTAAAGCCGTGGCTGGGGCTCACATGACCTTCCCACTAAGCTGGGGTGTCTCTTATGGGTGGGCTCAAAGGAAGAGTCTTCACTTGCCCTCAGTCCACACTGGCTCTGAGGAAGTGTTGTATTCTTCATGAAATTGCTAGAGAGGGAGAAAGAGATATTCTCCATGTGAAATCTTTCTGTAGCTTCCCCAGCTGTGAGGCTGTCTTCCATCCTTGCTCTCCTTCCCATTCTATGTTTAGTGATATATACTTCAGAAGAGTTTGTGGAAGCTATAAAATGTAAGTGTTGGTGAGATAAGCACCAACTAAGCTTTGGTAGGAAAACATGAAGGTGTAATTTTAAAAAAACAAATGGGTGTTTTTGGCTGGAGTTAGTCTGATCAAAGGGAGGGGGTGTCATGAATAAATGAGATGGTTGGTATTGCTTACTGATAAGTATTAGAATCAAATATCACTCTTTTTACATTTAATGCAAGTGAGAGTGCTCTTAGAAATATGGAGGGAGATTCAGGGTTTAGTATCATGAGTGGATGTGACTGAGGAAAGCTGTACTTGTCAAGGCCAGAGTGTTGAAATAATTAAAATTAAATTATGAGATCATGGATAAAAACCTTAGCTTACAGTGAAAGTCTGTATTTTAGAGATAATATACAGAAAGGATCTGCATGGTTGATGATTGACAGGTTTTATTTTAAGAGAACCTGTTGGTTCTGGTCTTGTAAAGCGGGCTGTCTGCTAACACTGCAGGTATGGAGGAAGAGTGCTAGAAGAATAAATAAGATCTGTATTTCAGCCACATTATGTGATGACAAGCCAAGATGCTGACTTTTATAAGAAGGAAACAGAGGCAAGAGAAGCTAATGTGAGAATCACTGAATTAGCAAAAATAAAGTGGATGTTGTGGATGACACTGGAAACAAGTGGAGTGTTTGAATGACTTGGGCTGCATTCATTGTGTACTAAAACCAAAAACAAGCAAAAAATATATTTAAGGAACAAGTCAACAAACTGAGAGCTGGTGAGCTCTGCAGAACTGAAGATGTTATGTGCTAAAGCATGAAGAATGTTCATGAAGTATCCTAAGGAAGGGGAAAATTGTGAGGAAAAACTACAGACTCGAAACACACCAAGAAGAATGTCCCAGATGAGCCAGGCCTGTCAGAAATGTGAAGAAAAAGCTATGTAGTCAGAGGAGAGTTTTGGATTAAAGAGTATAAGAGAAAGCAAAAGACAAATTTGCAGAAGCCAAGTTCCTTTAGGAATGAGAGCAGACAGTAAAGAAAGCAAAATCGCTATTTAATCACATAGAGTTATAAGGAGAAAAAGAAAGGGTAATACAGTTAAAATGTAGTAGTATTAAAGATAATGTAGGTATTGTCAGATCTAAATGAGTGTTCTGCTGCAGTTTCTGAGCTCAAAGTGTGGGAGAAGGGAGAGTGGATAGCAGGGAGAGGGATGCAAGTAAGCAAAGCAGTAAATAAAACTGTGAGCTTAAAGTACTCAGCTTTGTTGGGGCTGGTTAACTTGTTTTCCAGGATTCTGGAAGAACTGGGATGGTAAATAGCAGATATTCCTAGCAAATCCTTTGAAGGCTAGGATGATAGCTGAGTTAGGCTTAGTGTTCAGAAAGCAAGGGTTCAGAGAAAGGAAGTACTTGCAGCTAGTAAGAATGTTTGCAAAGGATGTAGAAATGCAGACCATAAAACTGTTACATTGAGGAGGAGAGGTGTTCTTGTTCATAGCTTGCATGTATCCCTGGAGGAGTGGCAGGTTAGCAAAGTGAACAATTCCTCTTTCTGCTTCCAGAAATGCTAGAAAAATACTGTGAACAAGTAATGGCCACTACTATGCAAGTAGACAGTACTTTAACATACGCTTTCATGTTTTAAGTTGTAGCATAGTCAGATGCTCAAGAACTTCATGTTAGGACAAATTTTGTAGCTCCTTGTTTACTGTTTCATCTGTGCTGGCAGTTTCTCATGGAAAAATAGAATTACTGAGAATTACACTTGTAAAGCTGTAGAGGGTGATTACACCTAGAGTAGAGTTAAAAATCTCTGCTTTGGTCCATTTTAACAGATAGGCGGGTTTTTGGTGGATTTTGTTTGGTTGGGTTTTGGTGGTGGTTAGGTGTATATAACTACTGATCTTATTGCAAGCTGACGGTGAGATTGTTTCTCCTTTTTTTTCATAGCCTTTTCTCCACACAGTCTCGCTGTTAGCACCAAGCTCAGGCTCTTCTTTGTGCAAAGTGTTTCCTGTATGTAATTGCTCTCAGTGTGGGGAGTGGAGCGGGGAAGAAACATAAGCCTGAAGAGTTTGGGTATTAGATAAGAGATTTTTTGCGATTAGGATGACCATCAGCTTTTATTTGGACTAACTGCAGACTTTAATGAAGTTTACATCAATGTAGGGCTTAGTGGAGGAGTATATTTGGCTAAGAAGCAACAAAAAGTAGGACTGCAAGAAAAAGTAAGACTTGGAAAAATACTAGTTGAAATGTCTGAGAGGTAGCGTGAGGATCAGACAGAAGTGAAAAGCAAGAAGAGCGAATCTGAATTAAAGACAAACTGGAATTGAGTCATCCAAAGGCAGAGGTATTGTGATGGATCAGGATTGTGAGGGTCAGGAATTGGAATATAGGGAGAAGTATTAAGGAGGGGATAAGGAAATGCGTCAGAAGTCTGGAGTTCAGGGGAATCGGAATTAACAGGAACTGCAAAGGAAGGGGGAGTGCAGCAGTGTTTATGTAGGAAATAGGATGAAAACACCAGGCAGAGAATGTGGAGGGAGGGCTAATGTGAAAAAGGTCAGTGTAGTAATGAGGCAGGGAAGGGGCAGTGATGAAGGAAAGCAGATAATAGTGACATCATAGCTACACCCTACCCTGTAGTTAAGGAGAGCAGAAAAGTTCTGCACATTATATATCCAGAAAATGTGATATAGTATGAAGTATTATGCAGACTTCAGCTGTGGTATATTTCTCAGTTTTCATTGGAAAGAGAAAATAAGTTACCTTGTGGGAGAGAATTTACTGATGGAGGAAATGAGATACAGTGCTGTAACTGAATAGCTTTGTTTCTCCTGAGCAATACTGCTTTGCAGGAAATAAGCTTGGGTAGTGTGATTCAGTACTTTCATCTAAAGTAGTAGTAGACTTTGTTTTCAGCGAGTAGGTGTTGGATAGAATTTGAAAAATTTGCTTCTTTGTATACGTGAACTCTGTTTCACAAAAATATTTACTGTTGAAATGACCTTGTGCGACAGAATGTATTTCTTCAGAGTATATTCTTTGAGGTGGCTGTAAAAGTTAACATGAAAGAAACTACAGTATAAATTCTTGTATCTGATTGTTAAACCAAGAAGGAATAGAGAATTGAGAGGGAAGCTGAAACTCTGCTCCTCATTATCTTGGAGCAGTGTGGTGTATAGAACCATCTGCTGTTTATGGACCCCTCAGCTATTCCTGATTAAAGATCAGATTATCAATGAGGTTGTAGTCTGAAATCTATAATTCTGTCTAGGCCTTATGCTAAGTATGTGTGTGGATACATCAAAACAGCTGAAGTGATTAGAGCTAAACAAATTACTTTTAAGTTCCTGAAAGCTTGGTTCAACATTTAGAAGGCATATAGGAAGGGAGAAAAGGAGCAAAGCAATGTGAACATTCATGTGGATTATTTTCTCATGTTTTATAGTTTCTGTTCTTTGTTAGTGAACGATTTCTTTCCTAGGAATTTCAAGGGAAATTAGATTGTATTCTAGGGAAGGCAACTTAGAAACAAATGCATTTGCTAATCATTTTAATCCCCTTCAATCAAACAGGATTACTGTTTGGCTATAGCAATAGGAGTGGAAATTTCCTTAGCACATGCAAACACAGACCCTCTGCTCTGTTGTCACATGCAAAACATGCGCTATGGAGTCTTGCAAAGCACATGTTTTTAATCATTTGTTTGTTTTCCAGAACTGTAGGTGTATGTTACACAACAACAGAAAAAACACCAGCAGAGTCCTCCTACACTTTGAGTTCCATGTAGAGCAGATGCTAGCTGTGCTGCAGAGAGTAGCATTGAAGAAGCAATGAAGTAGTAAATCTTTTGTAAGCTGCTTCTTGTTTGGTTTCATTCATTCTTTTGCTTAGTTCATTTTCCTCTGTTGCTTAACTGCTCTGGTAGTGGGTGATGAGCTTTTCATGTAAGTATTTTCAGTCAGTCTTCTCTGCTAGAGATGCTGCTGGTAGGGTTTGCCACTGCCTTCCTTCTCCCCCAAGCCATATGGATGTGCTGATGGTGCATAGACAGATGGTGCTTGGTTACATATAGATTCAGGCATTTTTCTCTTAATTTTCAGTCAGTTGATTCAGTACCTGTTTTCACTTTTTTTAAGAACTTTTCAGACATGCTGATAGACCTGGGTGTGCTTCTCTGTTCTAAGTTGCTTGAATTTAAAATGCAGAAGTGGCTCAGTGTTTCGGCATAGGTAGCAGCTGTGTGTGAATTTACCTTCCTAATGTGCAGTGGTATAGGGAAGTACTATGTACTCCATTTTATAGATACCTTGTGTGTACATGAACTCCCTGATTATTTTGGCAAAAGTTCCAGTTTTACATCAAATATGATATAAATGTTATCTTATGGCTATTTGGTGCACTAATAACTCTGTAACTTTGGATTCACTTCCATGTCTTGGAAGATGTCCTTAGTGACAGGTGTACCTGTTAATTTTAATTGCAGAGAAAGCTGTTGAAATTCCAGCAGAATTTAAGATCATTGTCTTCAAGACTGTAATATTGTCTTGAGATTTCTCTAGTTGGATACCTAAAATGAATGACAATAGATCACATGGTTTGGATACATTCTTTCACTTAAAAAAAAATTCCCAGATGGAAATTCACAAAATATTATTCATTTATATAATAAAAACAAGCTCTTTACTCACATCTGCAGTATGACAAAGCATCAAAAAAATGAAATTGGTGCAACTTATTTTTCCATTTAATCAAAAAGGGAAGATACTGATGTTATCAAATGTTTGACTGCCATAAGTTGGCTAATCTTACATTTGCATTAGCTGCTGTTAATTATGATATCAGGCAGTTCTTTTTAATGGGGGGAAAACATATTAATAACTGAGAGACCCTGCAGAGATTTTCAAAGATGGTGTGCTGAATTATGGAGAGGTTGGAGTGAAAATTGCAGGCTTAAGTCTGGAAGCCACTGTAAATGGAAACAATTTTAGTGTTTCAAGAGGAAAAGGTGCATAAATAAAACTCCTTTATTTATTATTTGTTGCTTTAGTTGTTAATTTACTTGTTTTAAGAACTCTTATCATTTGACACAGGGCTTTCATGTGAGAACGGGCAAATGAAACTGAAAGATTAAATATATAATATGTATTAAATTGTAAAAGGAAACAACTCTCCAGAAGCAGAGGATTTTGACATGGATTGAGGGATGTTAAAGATTACTTTGCTGTTCAAGACACTTGTCACTGGAACTTTATCTTGTTATCTATGTTACTTTGTTTTACATAGTGATATATCATAGGATGTTGAAGCACGTAATACTAAATATATGGATATGGGTGTCAGGAATTGGCTAAAGCAGCTGGAAAATTAAGCAACGAATAATAAGGGAGTTTTATTTACGCAATCTTTGTTTAAAAATGAGCCATTGTAGAAAGTGCATCAAGTTTATTACATTGCTTATGACCTTAGAGGTCATAATGTAAAGTCCAGTCATACTGCCTTTGAAAGCAGATAGCTGCAGTGTTGGTGGTGAAATAAAAAGGCAAATATATTTATCAGTATAAAAATTGTTTTATGCAGGAAGTGGATGTGTTCTGGAGAAATAGTTGGCATATAAGTGGCCTCCATTCTTTTCTCTTTGGCAAGAGGTTTTATTATGCAAAAATGCTTGGTGTCTGCTCCCTGCTTAAGTATGTGTTGCATTTCCAACTTTTTGTAGTGAGGGAACATAGGAAATCGAGTGATTAATACACAGATGCAGCACCTTATTTGTTCAGTGTGTAGCGGTATTGTGTAGTGACTTGTATTAATGATGTGATACTTTGTAGGCTCTGAACTCTCATTTGGGATCTCTTTTCAGTGACGGAAGTGGTTTGTTAGAGAACTCTGATTTTGAGGCCCCACATCTTTGCTTTGTAAAAAAATAAAGTCATTGTACAAAGTCATCGTGCTCAAGTGTGGTTTTTTTATACAACATAAAGCAGTGTCAGATTTTTCTGTGTTTCACATTTGCAGCAGAATTACCTTTACTTAAAAGTATTAATTTCCCAAAGCAGTGGTAATACCTCTTTCTACTGTGCATACCCTTAATTGCATGCGCAACAGTTTCTAGCCAAAATGTTTGCTGCATTTTTCTGCCAGATAGACCAGTGCTTGTTCAGACAGATTGCCTTGGCATTGGGCCTGCAAGAACCACAAACCCAGATGCTGGAGAAATAATGCTTTTGTGGGAGGGGAATTTGCAGAGACAATTCTGCCATAAACCCTGTCTTTTTATTGCATGTCTGTCTGTGTACCTTCACAGTCTCTTAAATAGGTCTCGCACCCAAGAGTTTATTTATACAAATTAACCATCATAGCTACTGTAAAATATAATGTTCTGGAATGTTGCTTCACATGCACACTACAAATAAAATAATTACCCAAATTAAAGTTTTTATAATTCTTCTGCTAGAAAATGCTAGAGACTAGAATGGCTTGCCCAAGACTATGTCTGTGAGGACTTTTTTCCACTGTTTGTGTAAGTCCTTCCCTCAATGTGCAAGGTGATCGGTGGAAGGAAACTGGAGAGAATTTAAAAAAGAAACCTAATACATGGTGGGAGGAAATGACACAACAATAGGAGAATGGAAAGAGGATTTTGGAGGGGGATAACATAATTTAAGAAGCTTTTTGCCACCTTCTGTAGCAGAAAAGTAGATTGAGGCCAGCAGCATAGGCAGTTCATTCCTAACAGAAGGGTAACAGAGATAGAATGTCTGTGGATATCTCTGATCTTTTGAGTCAGAGACGATTAATTACAGCAAATATCAGATTACCGGTAAAGATACACTAGAAAAGCTAAACGATTGTGCTTGCTTTGTGTGCGTAGTCAGAAAGTGCTTTTGTTACTTCTTAAACAGGACCAGCCCAGTGAGGCACAAGAGCAGATTCTTGCTCTGCTGTCTACAGTCATTATTTGATCACTTCTCTTTTCCTTACTAACTAACCAAATTTCTTCTTGAGTCCTTTTATTTTTGGGAAGGACATTCCTGTTTGTGTTCAGCATCTACAGCAGCCTTTGGCTTTATTACTTACTCTGAAATACTGGAATGGGTGAAGTACAGATTTATGGTTATTGAGTGGCCTGATATTTTAATGCAGATTGCTGAAATTGAGAGTGAGATTAAATTTTATTTTAAAGATATAATGGTTAAGAAATTTGTTTAATTGGAGCTGAAGTCAGTGTATTAATATTTTATTTGCATCTTTGTTGGTTAGATGTGCAGTATGGGGAAGAACACATAATTTCCTGTCTCCAGGATTATTTTTCAAATAATTGATAACTTATTTTCCAAAATGTTGTTACTGCTTTGGCTGTACTTGCAAGCATTTTGTTGTTGTTATTGTTCCATTGGACTCTTTGTTTCTTAAAGAGAGAGAAAAAATTGCGTATCTTGAGATTTTTTATGAATTCAGATCCAGTTTTATAAATACTTTCAGGAAAAAATCCATCCAAATGACCAAAAATGTGAAATAGTTAATTTTAGTGTTCCTAAAATGAAGCTGCTGTGGGTAAGAAGGAATGTATTAGAGACTTCCAACTGTTTTAAATAAAAAATAGAGCAAAGATGATGATCGGCCGGCTCCTTTCTCTTCCTCCCTCACAACTTCCCACAGTAGGCTGTCCTGCTGTCATGAAGGCACTCGTGCTGAGCTGTGGGAAGTAATATTTAGTTTTTATCTTTCTTTGTCTGGAGTTAAAAACCTTGGGCTTCTTGTTTCTTTTAGGAATAACCTGTTGGGCTATGTAGTGTTTCTGGTTGAGAGCTGCTTAGTCGTTTCTTTTTAAACTAATTGCTGGATATGGGGAGACTACCCTGAGTAAGGATGTGTATGTGCTTTGCTTGCTGCCCTGAACATCTGCTCTTGGGCCCTACCGACAGAGGGTATCGGCTTCAGAGGAGTGTTGATCTGACCCAGTATGGCCATTTTTCTGTTCCACTACAGAGAATTGCTTTCTGAATCATGAAAAAATGAGGCATTGGTGTAAGGACACTTGCATAAGATAAAGACCCAGACTTCTGCTGTGAGTTTGGCACAAAAGATATTTAGTGAACATCTGATTACTAGAGCCTAGGAGACTCTGTTTATGCTGCTACTGCCTTGTTTTTCCCCATACCCTTTGGTTCTGTAAAAGACACCAAAATCGTCTTTGGGATATTCAGTTACTCTTGTTTCTGCCTTCCTGCTTTTTTAGTCACCCAGTTAAATATGATGAAAATAAAATGGTTTGTTTTCTCCCCATTTTGTTTTCCACTGAGAAGAACAAATAATATATGCGCTTTTTTTTTTTTTTTTTTGTGCCAGCCTGGAATGTATTAAATATATTTATTAATTTGAGGCAATAACCCTTCCAGAAGAAAGAAGCCTGTATATTGCACAGGTCTAGTGAGACAATATAGTTTTTTGGATTGATGCTAGTTTTGAGGTTATTCTTTTTATGGTTTTTCTTTTTTTTTTTTTCCCTTTTTTGGGGGGTGGGAGGAGGGGTAGCAGCAATGAAATATTTGAACATTGTGTTTCCCAGTGGGCTTGAATCTTCCTAGGCAATGTGCAATGGACTTGAGTAGCTGCATTATGACTTTGAAATGTCTGGGCAGATTGTGGCATGCCAAGTAGGAAGTTTCTATAGCCTCGGACTTATTTCTTCCTGGTAAGATGGGTTTGGTTCTAATTAGTTGGCACATTTTATTGTTCAGAGTAGAAAGCTTTGAAGCAGCTAAAATCAAAATTGCCCATTAGCAAGTGAAACTGGAAACTGGACCTTGTTTCTACATGAGGAAAAAGGTTTTGCTGCTGATCAATGTGGTACTTGTGTCCTCTCTCTATTGGTAGTTTTAAAAGCTGTATTTTCTTCGTATATTTTGGTATGCTTGTCCTGCTCCCTAATACACTTATTATAGACATGTTTGTTGCTAAATTCTCATCAGGCATATAGGACTTTAAAATAGTTTGTGTTATGATTTGAATTGTTGCTTCTGAACTCTATAAGGACCTCAAAAATGCACTTACTTCATTATTGTAATCGTGAAATTTTCAACCTCTGGCGCTCCAAATATCTAACACTTGTATTACTGAATACCTTGAGCAGAATACATTAGCAGTGTGTCCAAAGCATATTTGTGATAGGTGCCAAAACGGTAGCCTTAACTTGTTCTGAAAAAACCCAACTTGAGTTAGAATTGTAAAAAAACTTGCATATTGAAGGTAATCTTAGGATTGGGGTTTTTGTGGTGTATATGATCATGTGTAGTAACTGCACAGACAGATAAACTAATGGAAGATACATGTCAGGATTTAAGCCCAGCCAGTAACTCGGAGCCAAACAGCCGTTTCCTCACTCCGCCCCAATTCTTCCCCCCACTCCCAGAGGGATGGGGAGGAGAATCAAAAGAATGTAACTCCTATGGGTTGAGATAAGAACACTCCAGTAACTAAGGTATAGCACAAACCACTGCTGCTACCACCAATAATAATAATGATAAGGGAAATAAGAAGGGAAGAGAAAACAACCGCTCACCACCCGCTGACCGATACCCAGCCCGACTGAGCAGCAATATAGCCCTTCTGGGTAACTGCCCCCAGTTTTATATAGTGGGCATGATGTGCTGTGGCATGGAATACCTCTTTGGTTAGTTTGGGTCAGGTGCCCTGTCTCTGCTTCCTCCCGGCTTCCCCTCCTCCCTGGCAGAGCATGAGACTCAGAACGTCCTTGATCAGAGTAAACATTACTGAGCAGCAACTAAAAACATCGGTGTTATCAGTTTTGTTCCGAGGCTGAAAGTCAAAAACAGAGCACTGAACCAGCTACTAAGAAGGAGAAAAAATGACTGCTGCTGCTGAACCCAGGGCAACACAGTAAGAAAAATGAAAAGTTGCAGATTTTTCAAGCATAGAAAATAAGCATATGTCTTTTTAATAGTTTTCACTATTGAAAAGTGTATATGTAGCTTTAGGTTGTAAGGTAAAACAGTTTTCAGACTAATTTATGTTTCTGTGACATTTTAAGAGAGATTAGCTATGTATTTTGAAGAAGTGTACTGATATGAGCGACAGGTTTGACAATAAATTGCCTGATGTTCACATATTTAAATTCAATATCACCATTTATTTAGAAGCCTTGAAATTTATGTCAAGAAAGCAAGATCAATACCAGGCTGGTCACAGCATATTAGTTCTGGATGTGTCAAACAAGTGATCTCTGCGATCTCTAGGTATGCTGCAGCAACGCCACGTAGATTCTGGTGTAAAAAGTAATTTACCTTAAAAATGGTTTCACAAGATTAACATTAGAAGTCATATAGAAGTAAATGAACAGAAGACATAGATCCTGTGTTCAAAAAAACTCTGCACTGACAAGGGCACACTAAGGAAGGTCACTTCTGAGTTTATTTCAGTTCATGCTGCATAGAACCACTTCTACAATAACGTAGCTTTTTTTCTTATGTACTGTATATAATTTGTTGTGGGTCGTGTCCGAGTCCCTCCTCCCTCCCCCCCCAAATCAAGGCTATAGTTACTGTTTTTTAAAAAGAGGGAAGTCTGTGTGCTCATCAGTTGAAACTGAGTGGGACTATGAAAATGATTTATATGTCCCCTTTGACTACATTGTACTGAAATAAACAGATGCCAAAATAAACAGTCTAGCACTGGAGTTTTTTGAGTCAAAACTAGAAGTATTACATGAGAGGACAAAGTGATCCCACTATAAATTACATGGTCTTTTTTCTTCTGGTTCAGAAGTTTGCTGGGCATTCTGAGTGGGTAAAAAGAAATGCTGGAATATGCCATGTTGGAAGCCATTTTAAATTTCACTGCCTCTGGCAGTACTGAACGTGCGCAAAGCAGTTGAGTTAGGGGAGGGCAGCATTTTGGCATGTGTGTGCACATCAGGGTAGTGTGTGTATATATTTATGAAACATACAGATTAGAAATTGAAAGTAAAATAAAACTGCAGCTTTATTTAGATTGTTTTCTAAGTGCTAAGATTTGGACACAGAAAAGGATGAGAAAATACGAAGAGCGATACTGAAGTCAAAATTTTATGCTGCATCTACCCCTTTGAAACACTAGTGAATAGGAACCAATGTCTTTCAATTAAACATAGGCAAAGTCCCCTTCCCTGTTTTTTGGCCTATAAGGAAGATTAAAATACAGAACTAAAGATGCAGAGGTTTTCAGTGTTTTGTTCTTTAGGCATAGAGACACACTTAAATATAGCATTCTCAAAAGATTTTGCAAAGGAATAGAGGACTAGAAGAAACCTCCCACAGGAGCAAGTCTAGTTTCTTACCACAATAGGAATAAACATATTCATCTTTCATAAATTTATTCAGGTCCAATTCATTTCCTGGTTGGAAAGCTTTCCAGGATTTTATTTGTTTTTCCTAATTCCTAGTCGCAGTTTGCTCAGGTACAGATTTAACTCAGCTGTTCTTTTGCTAACATTATTTTTTAGTTTAGTATTTCTTGGTGTTTATATCTTTTTCCTCTTTATTACCACCAGTAAGGACTTTAGGTAGGACCCTCTCCATTCTGGAGAGTGGAGGCTGCCTACAGCCTGTCTGACAGGGTAACTGAACATCACAAGGTACAGGCAATCAGTTACTCAGACAAAATTGTATTGATCATTAGTTGCCTCCATACTAGCCCAGGCACCTTTGAGTGACTAGGGATCATTTCAGGATGTCAGCCTGTTCTTTCTACATTTTATGCTTTTCAATATTTTATTAGAATTATTATTGCTTATTTATTCAAGCACTTTGTGTCTTTATTTATATTTGCTTAGTAGGCGAACACTGACACAGGTTGCCTGGGGAGGTGGTAGATTCCTCATTCTTGGAAACATTCAAGGTGAGGCTGGATGGGGCTCTGAGCAACCTGATCTAGTTGAAGATGGCCCTGCTTGTTGCAGGGGGATTGGACTAGATGATATTTAAAGGACCCTCCCAATCCAAACCACATATTCTGTGATTCCAGTTCCCTCTGGCTATATGCTTGAGCTAGCCAATTTTGGTTATCTGCACCTTATTGCCAGTAATATAATTACAAACCAGTGCAGTTCAAGAAAGACTTTTTATTTCATACTTCACATACTGGTGGGTGAAACCAACGTCTACTTTGCCTCCTATTTTATGTGTGTAACTTTTCTTCTGTATAAGTGTTTATCAGAGTAAAAAATCCAGTGCTTCAGAGCCACAGGTAGGCTGTCAAGATCAACATTTTGGACCTAGACCTTTTGGATATTCCAGAGAGTAGGTAGCATTTAGTGACTTTTTTTGTTGTTGGTGGTGGTTTTTTGTTTTGTTTGGTTTTTTGGTTCTTTTAATTTGTTCTCTTTGCTTTAGTGGGAGGAGATATCCTGTGTCTTCATGGTTTTGTTTTTCATGGCTATCTCACTTTGGCACCCCATGGTGGTTCTGCAAGCATCTGATAAGCTAAACCCCTTTATTCTCCTGAGTGTTTTTCTGCCTGAGCTCCCAGTTTGTATACGAATTTTTCCCGTGGATACACAACTTTGCAGTCTTCACTGTTAAATTTCTTCCCATTCTCACTAATTGCATCAATTAATTCAATTAACAATAAACCACTCTTATTTTTAAAGAATGAAACATAGGGTATTTTTGTGACAGTTTGTTCATTTGGGTAATTACAATATTCTTTTAGAGTTTATGTGCAAATACAATTGCATGGAGTACTGACTGTCACAAATTACTCCACTTTTTATTGGTCTGGATTTTTTTCTGTTGTGACTGGGAGAGGGAAGAAGTAAGTTGAGTCAATGTTGCTTTTGTATGAAGGTGGGATATTTTGTCCCTGGGATAACTTGTCTCTGATTTTCCTGGCTTTGGAGTGGATCATCTACCTCAACAGAAGCTAAGCAAAGTCCTCAGCTAACAAGGTCAGTGCTAGGTCAGTGTTAGTCAAGGTGGTATTTAGCTTGCTTTAGTCTTACTGTTTCCCTGGATGTTTCAGCATTGTACTGCAGACCCAGTGTTTGCTATCGCAGTAAAAATGTGGTAGTCATTTCTAGACAAACTGAACTTACAAAGCCTCTTCTATTGTGAATGAATATTCTTTCACAATATGAATGTGAAGAAATGTTTGGACTAATGAAATGTTAAGGGTTTTAAAAAAAATATAGGTGGTAGAAATAGCAGCATAGTAAAAGTGCTCGGTGCACTCAGGCAGCTACTGAATTCTTGTTCAGAAACGTTCCCGGAGGATTCTTCCGCAGGAACACCTAGGTATGTTGGTCCTCCTACTCGTTCCTCTTTTTCCTATTGTCTTTTCCGTTGGGCTGTGTTGTGTGAAGGGGTTGTCTGCCTGAGAGCAATTGAAAAATAATAAGTTTGGGGATTTTTTCCTTACATCATTTTAAACAGAGATAATGTCTCTCCTGTAGTTTACAAAATCTCCTCAAGCACTTCCACTGGCACAGCTGAAAAGGCAGGCAGGGGAAGAAGGGAAATACCTGAGGAAGCCTGACCTGGCAGTCCTGTATGTTTTCATCACATAAGGGTTTTTGCTTCTTCTGTATCCCTCAGTACTGTTTGTGTGGGGTTTTTTTTTCTATCATCCTTGTTTTGGATTTTGATGTGGACAGCTGGCTGAGATAGCTGAATGTTCAAATTGTTCTGTTGGGACATTAGCTATCTATCATTTCTGTTGGGCCTTGGATATGTTGTGGCTAATGCATGTGCTCTTCTACTGCTTGATCACAGTGAAAACATGAACTGGTTGAGAGAAGTTGTAAACCAAAATGGTGACTTCAGTTGAGGAAGAGGACTTGAAGTTTTCCCTTACTGAGGGTCTGTGCTTTTTGACTGAGGCAGTAATGAGTCAAAAGATTTTATGAATCCATAGGTCAATCTGGACCCCTGACCACAGTAATTACAAGTTCATAATTTACCCAGTGCGATTATCCTTCCAACATTTCTCTTTTTCAAGTGTTGGAAGTTTTTTCAAGAAGTACGGTCCTTTTTCTTTTTTTTTTCCTTCCTCTTCCCCAAACTAAGGTGCAGAGATTTAAATAGTTTATGAGCTGTACACACGAACCTGAGTCTTAGCTGTGAGCTGAATCTGTAACTTTTAAGTCTCTCTCTGTCAGCCTTCTCTTTGGGCTGTTACTTGTAATGCTAGTAGTTTAAGACATACCTTTCACTTTGTCTCCAAGAGGATAATTGCCCTTTGATGGGGTCCTTGATGAAATTATCATTCCTCTGTAGTCAGCTGATCAGATGGTGTTTTTCTGAGGTTGTTTTTAGAACTCACCAAATACACAGTGAGGGAGTTTACTTTGTGTACTCCCATCCAGACAGGTGAGTAATCTAGCATTTGAGATCACACTGTGTACAGGTTTGGTGTAGTAGATGCTATTCAAATTGCTGGAGAGGGTGAATAGAGCTGTGTGTGACTTCTATGGGCTTTCATAGGGGTTTTTTCCCCTTCCTGTGTACTTCAGAATTTCAGGTGAAAAGGCCTCTATGTTTCTCCTGCTAACATGTTTCAGATGTGAAGTATAAAGATGCTGAAGGTAAAGCTTCCAAAGGATATGGCAGTACCATAGCACTATAATGTTAACATCAAGGCAACTTCTAAATCCATTGGTTTCCATGGAATGCTGTGAAGATTTGCCCAGCTATTTGCAGTTTGAATACATTCAGTTTAAGAATGCCACCATAAATATGAGGGATAATATTTCTTTTTTCATTCAGTATGTTAAAATAATTGGATAGGGTCCTAGGGACTGACTTTTCCACGTCATTTCTGTTGCACAAATTATTAGCAATAAAACAATGGTAGGTCAGATGTGTAACTGCTGCAATTCACTAAAATCTTTTGAATGAAAACTGGAATGAGTTTGGTGCTTTTTGCTTGTTTTTTTAAGCATGTATCACACTAAACAGCTCTTGGAGTAATACAATTTGTAGTGTTTGGTATCATTCTTCCATGGGGTCTAAAGACATGACCACATCGCCATCTCTGAAACTCATACTTAGATTTTCTTGCAGTTTTAAATAGCTTGTATAATCATAATTCTGCTTCTTTGTTCTGGAACAATGGTACATTTTTGGGTTTGCCCATATGTTACTTCAGTAAGCAAAATGGTCACCTGCTTCCACTTCTTTCTTTGACACAAATTGGTTGTAAGTGCTTTGCTATTCTGGGTAAAATTTAAACTTGAATTTTATGTTGTGTTGATGAAGAGTTTTTCTTAGTCTTAAAATGTGTGAAGGATAGTTGAAAAGCAGTTTATTTTGTTCAGCATAGCTGGGAGAAAATGTGTATGGTTGGAAGTGCAATTAATTAACTGTATTATCCAGGAAAACTGAAATTAAGTTCCATTTTTAATATTCTGTCTGGGGCAGTAATATTGCTTGTACTTTCAGCAGTGTCAGAATATATGATGGCTTGAAACTGTTTCAAGCTTCTTTAATAATTTGACATTGAAAGAACATACTGTGTAAAGAATTTCATTTTAGATGGTGCTGGATGTGTGTGATGTTAACTAACATAATAGTGTTACAATTACAGGAGGCTTCCAGGGCACAGATTTACCAGAAGACAATCCAGTATTTTGCATTTAATTTTTCTGTTTTGCTTTAGGCTTTGGATGTTGACCGAACTGTTCTCTATAAGATGAAGAAATCTGTCAAAGCCATAAACATATCTGGTCTGGGTAAGTATAGAATAATTCCTGGTAGTTTATATTGGTGAAATTGGAGAATTTAAACAGTCATCTTACTGAATCAGAAAGAGTTATATGGGTAACTCTGAGAAGAGAAAACGGTATGTTTTAAATAGAAGTCTTGAACATTGTGCATTTTAAATAGCTGCTTGGTCATGAGCTCAGTAAGAATGAAACTTTGTGAGGTGACTGAACCTATCTAGCTGTCATACTGCTACCAGGTGGGGAAGTTGTGCTCTCTCCTCTTTCTACTAGGTCTGGACTACCTTCTCCTTCTGCCACCCCTGGTGCTTGACAGATCCCTAGATGAGCTTTGTTGCTCATATAAAGCTTCCTGTGCAGTGAAATCAACTTAATTGGAATTAAATGAGTACCTGGGATGGTAAGGTATATGTATCATCAAGAGCTGAGGACATGGGAGGGGTGAAATTACTCTCTTTGGCAGCGGTCAGAGACTACATTGGCTCTACTGCTTTGTGAAGCATCATCCTTCTTGGTGGCTTCCAGTTATGTATGTTGAGAACTTCATGACAAGAGAGAGCTGATGAGCTGTAATTTCGTATTGTCATGATGCACAAAGTCAGATATTTCTCAATGCTGATAAAAATACAAAGAACTGTTCTGTGTGCATTTTGATGTGTGCCAATCTCATGGAGTTTTGTGTGTTTATCTTCTCTGCAAAAATAACTGAAACTTTTGTTTTTTGTGGATCGGCAGCATTTTGTGAATAGCAAACAGTATTTGTTGGCTTTTGTTCTTGCTGTGCAGTTCATAGCAATTAGAGCTAACAAAGCCTGTATTACATGCAAAATAGATAGGCCTGGCAACCTTGGAGAGCCACCAGTATCTGACAGAACTTGTGGGAATGTTGGTGTTGAGATAGAAGGTTATAACAAGAATTGCTGTTGCAGTATAATTCTTACCAGCTAATTGAAAACAGTTCCTTCTTGCCTAACATAATGAAGCTGTTATCTTTGGATTGTGGAGGGTCTGGTTTAAGATTCATCTGGAGCTGTGTCATCTGTTACATATTTATTTGGCACCCTTTCTTCTGGTTTTGTGGTTGTTTCAGGGTTTTTTTTTCTCATTTATTTTTGAGTGCTTGACTATGCCTCATAATCAGTGTACTTGTTAGAGCAGTTTTTGCGTAGTTTTTAAATTCGTGCTGCCCAGTCTTGACAAGAAAGGTTTAGAGGCATTTCTTTTGCACCAGCAGAAGTATCACTAACCCAACCACTTGCCAGCCCTTGGGGTTACTTTTAACAGAACAAAACCTGTGGCCCTGCTCTCATAAGAACATTTACTGAGGTTTTAATATAGGTTCCTGAGTATTAAATGCACATGTTTTGGCTTTCTTTTTTGATGTATGAACTTAGAAACTGTGCTGGAATTTATTATTATTTTATTTATTATTATTTAATTTATTATCTATACAGCTTATTAGACAGCAACTCAAATTTGTATATAATTTAGTTTCTTACTTTTAAAGAGGCTTCTACACCCTCAAACAAACCTGGCTCAGATGTCTTTCTGGTAGGCTCCAAACCTTTTGTTTGTAGAGAAACTTTTTAAATCCATTGGGAAGATACAGTAGGGAAGGGAGAGTATCTTGAAGAGTTCCATGAGAAAATGCAATTTTGTGTTCTTCAGAAGTACTTTTGGAGTACCAGCTCAGCTAATGGTATAGCTGCAATAGCAGCATTCCAGGCAATGTCTCGGAACTGCTGTTGATCTGTTGGTTTGTTGGCTTTGCTTTATCTGAGCATAGATCCAGAATAATGGTCCCTAAGATGCTGGGAAATAGAAAACTCTTGGGGATGTTGTGTGAAGTAGAAGGCTTTTGTTTCCTATGGTACAACGTCAGCATGGCTCATCTGCTTGCACATCTAACTGCAACAATTAATGGCGGCAGTCTTTTCATCTTGTTTTCATGCAGTGACAGCCTTCTCTTTTTGCTGTGTCCTGACCTCCACTTTCCTGAGTACGAATATGCTAAGATACATGCAGGACGCAGTAAGAATGCAGAAAGCAATATGGAAATAATTCCCCTTACTGGGTAGCTGTGTCAACTAGAGGAGTTGCGACTTGCCGCATCCTGCTTTTTGCCGTCTGTGCCAGTTTGTGCAGGTGTGTGTATGTCACACAATAGTATTAGTGAACATCCTTACTTCATCCTACAGCTCATGTAGTAAAAGTTTGTTAAGTGCTTAGCTCCTGCTGTTGATGTTGAGGAGAAGTAAGTACATTCAGTGCTAGGGCTTGAATGGCTCTATGAAAATTATTTTTTACATGCTGCAATTTCAGCACTCAAGGTAGAAACTTGCAGAATTAATACCATGTTTGTAACTTCAATTCTGTATGTACTTTATGACAGTCTTTAATTACACAGTATTGTACCACTACTTCATAGGGGTTTAGTTTCATATATTGGAAAGTAAAGAAACTTTGTGGCTACTTGAGAAATGAAGTTCTTGAATGGCTGGCCAAATAGGAATGTGAACAGACGGGTTTGTTTTTAAGTTGAAGCATGCCACGTTTACTCAGCAGGTTTATTGCATAACTAATTCATAGAAAATTTGAGAAAGTACATTGCATCAAGAATCCTTTGGATATTAAATGTGTTGATGAATATAAATGGGCTTGAAATGAAACTGGATCATTTCTTGTTTTAACAGATTAATCCTCTCTAAATAATATTCAGGGTTTATGCTGGTCTCACATAATGACCAAGAAAGGGTTTTTGTTCCTATTAATGCATAACTTGTTTTCTAGGGCGTGGAGTTTTCTCCTGGCTTCCTTTGAAGCATTAGAAATTGGCTGCGGCTAGAATAAGTAGTAGGCAACATTAACATGCTCAGGTGGCAACATGGTGTGCTTTGTCCACCTGCTCAAATTTGACGTGGTCACTAAGCTTGGGCTCAGAAAGACTTTTATTCCATAAATCAAATTGACAAGGACTTTTTAGGCCTGTCTCCACAAACAAGTAATTTGGTGTCTTAGGAGTGAATCAGTAGGCCTTTCAGATTTATTTTGTATTTGAATCAGGGGAACTTGCTTTGAGCCTAGATTTCGTCGCATTCCCTGTGCTGAATAATCCTCCAACATGTTCAACTCAAAGCTCTCTGAAGGACCCAGTTGTTAGGTGTGTGCTGGCTGACTTGCGTTGGTGCAGCCCAAACAGTGACTCAGAACCTGCTGTCTCTGTTAAGCACTGGACCGCTTCTGGTTTCATGTCTCAGAAAAGAATCTAGTTGTTGTGAACCAAAACTGCTTTGAGAACTGAGCTGGCCTGTGGTAAATGCAGACTGCTGGGATTTGCTTCAGATTCCCACTGGTTCTCTGAATCAGGCAGCTAGCATAGATATGGATTTTGTCCTCATCTGAAATGTAGTTTGTAGTTCCATTTCCTTAGATGACTTGAGAGTCTTACTGGATCTATTACCGTCTGAGCCATTCCAGACTCTGGTAACATGCTTGATCTCTGTTCTGTTGTTCAGTGCACAGTTAAACATAACACCTCCCGTTAAAATTAATAGAAGCATTAATAGAAGACTCTAAAAGTTCATTCTATGAGTTGAGAATTGTTATGTTCTCTCCAGTATACTGCAGGAATATTGTGAGTCTTTCTAGAGTCACCTGTTAGATGATTGTCTTGTCTTAACACTTTGTCTTTTGTGCAGCATGTGGGTAGATACATGTAAACCAGAATTAGTGAGCTACGTCATACTTCTGGTATATCTGCATTAAAAAATAAATCATAAATGTTCATTTTATCAAGTAAATATTTTTAGCAAGAGATCTGTAAAGTTTGGAGTTTTGGTTTGTTTTTTTTTTTAGCTCAATTGTAATTTCAGTAACCTTTTATTTACTGATATTTTTATATTTTACTCTTTTTGAAGCTCATGTGGAAAATGAAGAACAGTATACGCAAGCACTGGAGAAATTTGGAGGCAACTGTGTTTGCAGGGATGACCCAGATTTGGGAACAGCATTTTTAAAATTTTCTGTGTTTACAAAGGAATTAACTGCACTCTTCAAAAATTTGGTAAGAATTAGTTAAGAGAAACATGTTGAAATTTTAAGGCCATTACAAAAGTTGTATTTCTGAATTGTAACAGCTCTTCGTGTTTAAGACAACTTGTATTTTAACAATCAGTGTTCTTAAAAAAATGGAAAATGTCTCATGTGCTAGCCTTTCCCATTGCAAAACTCAAAAAAACCCCAACCCTAAAACAAAAAACCACAGCATCACAAAAAGCAAAAAAAGCCCGACAGAAAACCTTCTTCCAACAATTCTTGCATAAGAGCTTCCCACAATTAAGTAGTTATAACCTATATTATTAAGCACTCATATCAGTTTGCTTTAAAACTGTGAAACCAGCAAAACCCAACTTGGTTTACTGTGTGTTCATGTTGCTTTTAATTCACTTTTTCACGCTTTCTGTTTGTCTTTATAAAGGGAGATTTTAGTGTCCCTGGAAGAGAGGCTCTCTTGTTTCTCAGGGAAGAGAATCAGAAAAACAAAATCGAACATAATGCTATAACGACAATAGAATCCACTGGGACCAGTCCTGCAATTGAAGCCAGTAAGGCTTAAAAGCACCCTAGTGAGCCAAACGGGATGGAGCCAAGTGGAAGAATAGGAGTTTAATTATGAATGGAGAATTTTCAGCCTCAATTTCGCATTAATCAAAGGGCACAAAAAGAGCAGATTCTGACTACATCCTACTAGCTGGAGCTTTCCCATGTCTGATTAAGTCCCAAATTTGCTTGAACCCCCAGAACTCTTAAACCAGGGCTAGGAAGGGGAGATGACCCAGATTCCTACAAGCCTTTAGAAGCCTGTGCATGCTGAAATCAATGGGTTGGAGATGCATCAGATGCTAGACCAAATGTCTGTAGTTTGCAGCCAGCTGGTCATAATCAGTTCTTTGGGGAATGTTTGCAGCTGATGGGAATTAGGGCAGTCCCATTCAATCCCTGATACAGTCCTCTCTTTTTACCTAGTCATGATAGTGATGAGAAAGAGTCTAGCCCCAGATGTATTTATCAACAGTGAAATGTATTTCATATTGGTCATATTGATTAGACTAGCTCTGGATGTGCAAATACTACCTGATATTATATATCAGAAGAGTCATCCTTACCTAGTGTCAGTCAGTCAGTTATCCTGAGTCTCCCATACAGAGGCAGACTGCTCATCTGGAAGGGAAAATAGAGTGGGTCTTCTAATTGATACCTTCTGTTGACTAAAACCCCTTTTCTGTCATATATTAATTACAATATGGTGACTTCATTAGGCAAATGGATCTGGGAAATGTGATGTTTAGGTGGTTTTAAAAAGCAACATACTAAAAGCTGCACCCCCTCCCTAGAAAAACCTTTTAATGTATTATATTTCAAGAAGACTTTTAAAAGCTACGAAATGTTGCTGTCCTTATTAAAAATCTTAGCTATTTCTTCTCCTAAAACCACTAATTATTATCTTTCAAAAATGTTTGTGACAAGAGTAACTTTTCTTCCACAAGCTGGAAAGGAAATAAAAACAAAATAAATATCTGTAGGAAGTGGGATGAGTGTTTTTATTACCTTTTCTTATCCACATAAGCATTTTGTGTGTCTTCTCCAAGGCATATTCTAACTCTTTGCTGTTGAGTACTGCTTTTCAACTAGCAACTGTGAATTTTTGTGCTCCAGTTTGTATGTATAAAAAGAGGACATGTCATGAAATAGTAGCTAAGTCTTTAGTTTTTTTTCAGTTGTTATTCTGACTGTCTCTGGTTTTGAAGTGAATAATATTTTTTCTTGGACATGTACGTAGTTTATTTGGTTCTGTTTTTACACTGTAATAGCACAGGCACCTTTAATGTTCTGCTTTTTCCTAATATACTTCATATTGTTGAGGCTTGAAGTTTTTTGTTTTCTCCTGACTAGCCAAGGAAAGCTGAAGAAATAGAAGAACCTTAATAGTCCTTAATTTTGGTTAAGTTTCCTCCAGAAAGAAATACGTATGAAAAACAGATGTAGACTTCATTATTGCTTGGAAATACCTTATTTATAAATGAGAATTCTAGAATTAAAAAAGAATTATAAACAAAATTATAGCTTCATGTACCTTTGCCTATTAGAAGTTAATACCAGTAAAGTGTTAGTAACCAGTCACTTTGAAAATCTGTCCATAAGTTCACTGATGGAGGTCTAGTTTTCTAGGAGGTTACAAGAGTAATGTACAATAGTTGGAAATAATTTGGGATGCTGTATTTTTTTTATGGTTATAGCCCTATATTAAATAAGCCCCATGCATTTGTACAGTGTGGTAAAGCATCCAACTCTGATTAAGCATGTTGGCAGTAAAAACAGCCCTCTCCTCTCGTGTTTCCGTGTAGCACCCAACATATTTTGGTTGCAAATAGTTTCATCAAAAATGTAGCCAGGGCCATACAGCCTTCTGCTGTTAAAAAAAAAAAAAAATCTGGAAGGCACTCTTTTTAGATAGAACTATCCCTTGAGTTTCCTAGGGTGCTAAACTTCCACTGAGAATTTCAGCTGAAATGAGCTGGGAATGTATAAGCAAGTGAGAGGACATGTTCAGACTGGAGCAGATGCCAAACCTCTTAACACTGGCAAAGCTTTAGGACTGCTGTCAAGTTTTGCCCTGTTATGTATTTTGCTTTTGTTTCTAGAAGCTGATGTGTTCTGTCAGCTTTTGGCCTGTGTGACATTTAGAGCTGTGGCTCTAGTACCTTTGCAGAAAGATTTTCCTTAAACTTAATCTTTAGTAAGGAAAGAAAGGCCGTTATAAAGTTGTTCCACTTTAGCGGGGAGGCTAGGTTCTTGTTTTCTCTAATAGTTTTAATGCTTTCCCAAAAGACTTTGTTTTGTGGACTTACCAAGGCATCAGTGATTTAAAATATTGCATTAACAGCTGAAGGATTTTTTTATTAAGTTTTTTTGTTGTTTTTTTTTTGTTTTTTGTTTTTTTTTTGTTTTTTTTTGTTTTTTTTGTTTTTGTTTTTGTTTTTTTTTTTTTTAATCCAGTTATTCAGCTGTAAACTATTCTAGTTAAAGTTCAGGTCTTGGTTTTCCTGTATGTCCTTTATTATGTTTCTTTCATGTGTGCACTTTTAAATAGTGCATAAAATAAACTTTGAAGAACTTTGGTTCTTCATATTTGAAATGGTTTATAAAACATATCTTTAAGAAGAAATAGACATTTACTATACATCAGGTCCTTGTAACTACTTAGTTTACCCTTTCTTACACATTGTTTGGATAAGTTTAAGATATACTGTGCACTTCTGGTTTTTTCTTTGATAGCTCAAATATAAAATTTTTCTTAAACTTCTGGGTTAGGAATGTTTGGGGGTTTTTTTTGTTTGACTTTTTTTTGTTCTTTTGGGGTTTCTTTTTTTGTTTTTTTTTTTTGTGGTTTTGGTTTTTTTTTTGTTTTAAGAAGATTGAGCAGTGAGTGTGTCTTTTTTGGTAGTGAACTATCAGTAAATACTAGAGGCATTTTCAGAGGTAAAATGGTGCTTTTTGTGGCATGTACAGTATTGCTTCTTGATGGCAAACTCTGCTATTTCCTCAGAGAACAGTAGCATCCACAGTTCCCAGGTAGGTTAGATCTGTATGGCGCATGCATATAGCATTAATTACTCTGTCTTCCTAATGAATTTAGTGCCAAGTGGTAAAGACATGAGTCTTAAAGACAAAAAATGTTAGGACAAGGAAAGGCTCATTGCAGTATGTTCGAACTTTAAATATTTTTTCCTTCAGTCCAGTTTTTTGATTGCTACACTGAGAAAGAAAATCTGTGTTGCCTTTCGTCTTTGTCAGCACTACTTGAAAAGGGATTTGGTCTGCGAAGTTGAAGTAGGAATTTAACAAATTCCATTTTCTGTATTTGTTGTTCTTCTACATACTCTTGTCCTTTCTTTTCATTTATTTAAATTTAAAGTTAATGAAACATGCTGGATTGAGAGGACTGGAATCTGATATTTCCTCTCTGTGGAAAGCAGTTGGGAGATTCCCTGTGAGAAGTTTTTCTATTAATAATGCTTGGAGTTTTAGCCGGGGGAAGTGGAAGAACAGTGATAATATTTTTCTGACCATATGCTCCTGCTTTGCTTCATTTTTTTAAATGTAAGAAAAAAGGAAATTTGCTTAAAAGTAAAAGGTAACAAATAGCAAGACTGAAGGGAGCCTCTTTTCTGCATCATATGATGAACTTAAGAAATTTATGCCCAGAAGAATTCTGTTTCCAGGGTAATAGTTGAGACTAAGTTTTTAAAAAAATGTTTGGGGTCTGAGCCTTCACAAGCATATTTTGCTTAGAAGGATTCATATTAGCCAAGTGCATTAAAAAAACTACAGATATACATATTTGAATGTATGTGAACATCAGTGATGTGAGCTGTGTTTCTGCTTTTCACTGGTACACTTGAGGAAAAATTGGCTTAATGGCAAGAAGAAAAAATTAATACTGTTTCCTTTACACTTGTAAAAATATAAACCAAGATGTAATAATTCCTCCTTAGTGGCATGAGTTCAGCTCCACCTGGCAATCTCATCTTTACTTCTTTGCCAAAAACATACTGATCCAACTGGGAGAAATTCAGAGGACAGTAACAAAAAATTTATCAGGGCTTGGGTAGGTTAATTTATGAAGAAAACTTAGAAGAAATGGAAATACATAGTTTACCTCATAGGTAACAGTCATTGTAGAAGAGCAAAATAATAAATTGCATGTAAGTGGGATCTCATTCTGAAAATACTAGATGAAGTGTCCCAGAGAAAGCGATGGAAGTTTACCACTTAGGTGTTTTATACCCTGGGTTAGAAAGTGTGCAGTTGGGAATTCTCCACTGGCAGGGAAGATAGGCCAAAATAACCTCAAATATCTTTCTTCCTTTGCTTTAAAAGCATAAAGGGGAGAGTTTTTTAAAATACCTTTAAAAATGTCTTATCTATGGAGAACGTTCTGATTTCTACTTGCTCCATGCTGTGTTGCTTGGCCTTGTCTTACTAAAGCTCACATCACTTTGGAAAGTATTAAATCCAGTAGTACTTGCCATAAAAAATGAAAATAACTTAAACAGTGATTCATCAGCAGGCAGTACTGCCATCATTTGTGCACACCTGAGCTCATTGATGGTTGAGGAGCCCATGGCCAAGAATGTGTACTGCATCTAGAATTCAGTCATGGCAATAGGAGTCCTGTTTTGACTGCCTGGATTTTAGTTTAAATTGGAAATGGTTTAAGGTCTGCTCTGTTTATCTGTGTGTTAAGAAAATTATTTAACTATTAAAGCAGTGAAAATTTCTGGTGGTTTTTTGTGTTGTTTTTGGTTTGGTGGTTGATTTTTTGTTTGTTTGTTGAGGTGTTTTTCCCCTTGTATTTGGAAAATCCCTGAAGTACTGCAGCCCGTTTTGGAAAAAGCCTCATTGAAATAATTTGGAGAGCTGGCAAATACGAGCTTCATTGTTTAGCCATAGGCCCTTCAACTGCTTGAAAATCTTCTTTCCCCTTTGCAAATGTTGGCTTGCCTGTTGCCTCTACCATTGCTTCTGGCAGCTGCGTATTTGTTTATTTTTATGTTCCCCACCCTGCGATTTCTTCTTCTCCTCCTCTGAGCCTTCTCCAGCTTAGGAAGTTTTAATTCATTATCCTGTCCCTGTCTTCTTGTTGGAAGCTGTCAAAGGAAAACCGCGAGTCTGCCAAAGAGCAGCGTTGGAGTGGAAACCGGGTCAACTATTTATTTTTTTTTTTAACTACTGTATTTTTTTTTAACACATGGAACTTGCTGGTGTTCTTAAGAGATGGGATTTGAGTTTTGATGAAGCTTTCCTGCACCTCTGTTTGTGTTTCTTCTTAAAGAATATTTTAAAATATAAAATAATCAAAATGTAGGGGCAGTTGAATACATTTTAGCTCTGTGTATGCACACAGAGTAGGAGCTGCAGCATATTAATGTTTCTCTTCATGCAAAAAAATGGGTCTATATTTTTAGATGGTTCAGCTTAAGCTTCTGAAAGAGGGGAAAAGCATGCAAGACTTCTGTTATATTTGTTACTGCTTTATAAATACAAGCAAGTCTGATTCATCTAACTAGGTTAATAATGACAAATTCATGCATTGTGGATGTTTATATTGCAAATAAAATAGGACATAGGGAATACAATAGACTGATACTAACATACAGGTGATAGCACAGAGAAGGAATTAATTTGAACAGGCAAACATTCTCCAAACTTTTTTGAAAAAGAAAAGAATGTTGGAGGGTTTTTTTCATATTCTCTTTTTAAAGTTGCTTGGACTTCATGCCTCAAGACTTGAAATTCTAGGAAACATCCAGGACTCTTTTGGAGGCTGATTGATGTTTGTGTGAATATGTCTGGGATAATACTTCAGGGTCTGACATTTTTTCTTTTCTGACTTAAGATAAAAACCGTCGTCTTACCTGTGCTGTTGAAAAATGCTTTATTCTTGCGTTGTGCCTGTTTATCTGGATTTGAAGATTAACTAAAGGGAGGCCATGAAAGTATTGATCTCCAGGTTAGACATTTGACTGCATCATAAAATAGAATAACAAAGTAGAAAACTTTGCATAGGATTGTATCTCAGATGAGACCTCTTCTGCTCCTCCCTCTGGATAGCCATTCTTGATATGTGTGTCAATAGGTGTACGTGCTCCATCTGTCGTCTTCTAGAAGTTTTTGGTTTTTTATCAATGTTTTGTGTGATTTAAACCTTTTTCACTTGTCTCCTATGTCTACAACATCAAATTTTATTAACTATGACCATGGTTATGTTGCTAATGAAGATGATGTAGTATGGCTGAGAGCCTGGGAGGTGGGGGGCTTCCAGCTCTGCCAGCTATTCATGTGTAGATGTTGCTCATTCAGTTTTCATAAGAATTATTTTAAAAAAAAAAAAAACAAACAACAAAAACCCACACAGAGTTGAAATGAACTTGCTGATTCTAAAGGGGTTTCTGTGGTTGAGTCGTGCAGCTTTTTGGGGAGGGGGAAAGTAAGGTAGAGGAGGAGAAATGTCGTTTGTGGTAAGAGTTTTAAAGACCAGATTTTCTGTATTTCTTCAACCTTCTATGCAGAGGCAATCTGTTTAACCTTTCAAATCATGTATGTTCCCTTTCTCTTTGATTGTTGGCTGAAATTTCAAGCAAATACAGCGAAGTGTTTCTTTGAAGAGGAAGAGTGGGGATTTTGGGACTTTGTTTTCATAGCAGCTGTTGAGTACAGCTAGGGATGGGACTCTTAAGTCAGTTCTAATAAGGCCACCATGAACTATAAGGTGATAATGCTTTGTATTTTTCCATTCTGGGGAGGCTGAAGGATCACAGTTGGAAATGTTTTTTCTTGAAGCTCCTGTTAGTGTCATTTTTTCTCTGGATGGGCGACACTAAAAGGGAATTTGCTGTTCCTGACGTTGTTCTTGAAGAAACAGAAGAATTTGTTGCTACATGATGCAAAGTTCTTTCTCTGTTTTGAACGTTTGAAATCCATCTTCATATACATATTTCAGCGCTTCTTGAAAAAAATCACAATAAAACAGTGAACAGTAACAGCAAAAAATATACAAGTCCATCCAAAGCAGAAGTTATTCTGATTTTTTTTTTATATCAGGTATTTCTAAAATATTTTACTCTTCAGTGCAATCCATTTGAATTGTTACGGTTTAAACTCTTTGTTTTTTGGAATAGGTCTGAAGAGACTAGGAAAATAAACAAGATTAATTTAAAATATTCAAATATATTTAGTAACTTAAAATATGTAACTGCTAAAAAACTGTGTGATTGTTTTTGTGTAATTTAAACAGTGAAATTGGGGGATGTAAAAATCAGTGGTCTTCCTTTGAAGTCACTATTTGATGACATATTTGTCAGCAGCAGTAATTTTGCAGGTTTCCTGCTGACTTGGGCTATAGTGTTTCCAGAGTAAGTTTAATTAGCTTGTGTTGCTTCCCTCTTTGATTACTGGCTGCACTGATAAACATCTTCATAAAGCAGGGTTAGAAAAATAATACATAAGATTTTCTTGTGAAACTTTGTGTGAATTAAGACAGTTTATGTTCTTATATTCAATGTTTGATGTAATTTTCTTGTTCAGATTCAGAATATGAACAACATCATCACTTTTCCATTGGACAGTTTGCTGAAGGGAGATTTAAAAGGAGTAAAAGGGGTATGTTTATCTTATTTATATATAAAATTTATACAGAAAATATTGATACAGTAAATATATTTAGCTACTGTATGTACTAGGAGGCATAGGATACTAAAGTAAGGTATTGGCTTAATAAAGAGATTTTTTTGTTCAGAGTTTGTTTGGTGAATTGAGTCATCCCTTCTGTTTGTGGTTTTGCATAAAGCATGCTCTTGACTATGTATACAAAACAACATTGAGGAAGCTTTATAAGCACCCATGAGATATAAAAGGTAAGCAGAAAAAGTGGTGTAAAAATGTAGACATTTACTTAGTTGAGAGGATAGTACTTTATTAAAGGATTATTATTAATGTACTATTTAGCATTATGAATTTATCAGGAACTTTACAAATTATTAAGAAAGACCCATTAGACTGCATGTGCATAGGATTTTCCTTAACAAGGCTGAAATCTGTTTGTGCCCTGAGGATATTTCCTATTTGAAATAATAGTAACCTGGTACTCAAATGCTATGTTTATAATAAATTTCAAAGCCTATAGACAACAAACTTATTTGGCTTATGCTTTGTTTACTACTGAGCAAACAGGAAGTGACTGGCAGCTGTCGTTTAGAACACTGAAGGAAAAATGTACATAGACTAAAAATGGTCTCTGTATATTGCCAGAGGTTAAATAGATTATTTAGTAAGATAGGCATAATATCTTTGTGTCACTTGCTTACCACATTTCACTTCTAGTTCTTCTCTTTTTGTTTGTCAGAATAAATACATTTATTACAATACAGCATTGCCCCATGTTCCTGACTTGAGAAAATAATCAACTGCTGCTTTAATTTTATAATGGTCAAAGTAACTAGCTGACAGGTAAAAATCAGTTCCTAGTCTGTAATTGCAAAGCTTTCCCAGTGCCTGACAGTTAAGAATATTTTTTTTTGTAGTTGGCTGATCTCTTGAACTTCCACAGAATTTCAAATGCTGCATTTTTAGACATGGAGTAGAATCATAGAATAGTTAGGGTTGGAAAGGCCCTGAAGATCACTGCCAGGGATGGAGCATTCACAACTTCCTTGGGCAACCCATTCCAGTGCCTCACCCCCCTCACAGTAAAGGACTTCCTCCTTGTATCCAGTCTGAACTTCCCCTGTTGTTGTAATGGGTTTTAACCCGTTACCCCTTGTCCTATCACTACAGTCCCTAATGAAGAGTCCCTCCCTACGTCTCTATAGGTCCCCTTCAGACCTGGAAGGCTGCTATGAGGTCTCCACGCAGTCTTCTCTTCTCCAGGCTGAACAGCCCCAACTTTCTCAGCCTGTCTT
>WYDI02019370.1:0-16797 GCA_009867235.2 Psittacus erithacus | reverse complement strand
TGATATTGGTATGAATTGGTCTTCTGATTTAGCTGCAGTGATCATCACTGTGGTTTGGGTAGCTGCTGTACTTGTCACCGGGGTTTGAGTAGCAGCTGTACTAGGGAGACAGCCTAGCCTCAGGAGACGGTATCATCAGTAATGTTCTCAGACTGAAAGTTAGAAACACAGCTCTGCACCAGCCACTAAGAAGGAGAAAAAATGACTGCTACTGCTGAACCCAGGACAAATAGTCAAAGCAATTTGCATAACACAGTAAGAGAAAGTTGGCTGGTTTTTTCCCCCAACATAACACTGTAATGGGTTTATATATAGTTAAATAATAACCTTTTTATTTTCAGGATGTATATAAATGGTTCAGTACATCCTGGATGCATAACCCTATTGTCCTGAGATCAGCAGTAGCAGTCATTTTTCTCCTTCTTGGTAACTGGTGCAGTACTGTGTTTCTGACTTTCAGTCTGGGAACAGTGCTGATAACACCCATGTTTTCAGCTACTGCTTAGAATGTTTAGACTGACCAAAGATTTCTGAGCCTCATGCTCTGCCAGGGAGGAGGGGAAGCTGGGAGGAAGCAGAGACAGGACACCTGACCCAAACTAGCCAAAGAAGTATTCCATACCACAGCATGTCATGCCCAGGATGTAAATTGGGAGTTACCCGGAAGGGCTAGCTCTCTGCTCGGTTAGTAGGTGGTGAGCAGTTGTATTCTCTTCCCTTGTAATTTCCCTTATCATTATTGTTATTGGTGGTAGCAGCAGTGGTTTGTGTTATACCGTAGTTACTGGGCTGTTCTTGTCTCAGCCTGTGGGAGTTACATTCTTTTGATTCTCCTCACCATCCCTCCGGGAGCGGGGAGGAGGGGGAGAACAGGTGTGGGGGGTTGGGAATGAGCAGGCTACATGGTTTTCTAATTTACGACTAAGCTTAAACCACGACACCTATTAAGACTCATCTGTAACACTCAGAAGTGGATAATTTGAGAATTTCTAGATATTAGCTTGGTGAAAGCAGTAAAGATGCCAAGAAATCATTGATGAGCATATAGAAGTCTTCCAACATCATCCACACATGACTTAGAGGTTGAGAAAGAGGCCTTATTCCAGGAATAATAAATGTACACAAACCCTCAGTATTCCACAGAGTGGAATCTTCTGCATGATTTGTAAAATTTCCATTCTTTCTATTTTTTACCAAGTTATGATAACTATGAGCATGGGTAAAAAACATGGCCACTTATTTTGGTGTCTGTATGGCTAAATGAAAAATTTGTTCTGATTATACAAAACTTAAAGAAAAAACATAATGAAATTGCTTCCTGTCTGAACACACTAATATCTGAGAACTACATTTGTTGGATCCCAACTGTGGCACTGAAATAGAAATAAAATGCAACCATCACATAAATTCACCAGTATCCTCAGATCTCCAATTAGCTATTTTTACCAGGTGCTAATCCTGCCAAACACACCCATTAACTTCTGCATATGCCCAAATACCCAAGATGTTTCATAGCTAGCGGGTCTACCTCATCACCATAGCATGTCAGTTAAAGGTAGGACACTGATTTCAGGAAAATTAAAGGTGGAAAGTCATATTCACCATAGCCACCATAGATTTTGGGAAAGCTTTTATATTGCTGAGACACTGATCTTCACATTCAGTCTGGCTGCTGCTTCAGGCTTGATTTGTTCTGGCAAACTAAAATAGATTGAAGACAACCAAGAAATAGATATCTCCAGGTAGATTCCATCCCATATTGTAATAAGAAAACAGCAATGTAATAATGCCAAACCAACAGCCAGTGGTCAAGGTGAGGAACATAGTCCTATTATTATGGTTTAAATTGTTCTACTTGGTTTATCTGGATGTCAAAAAAAAAAAAAAAAAAAAAAAGGAGACATAAAAATTTAGTGCTTATCCTCATAAATTCCCAGCATCACAGCATTGTTATTCTTACACAGTATAGAAAAAACTAACAAACTACAGCTCCTCAGCTTCCAAGACAATTTAAATGCCTATATAGAAGCATTCAGTGAGAACTACAAAAGCAAAGATTGAACAAAATGCTCTCCAGAAAAGCAATGTCCACAAAGGTATCAAATCAAGCCACAGATGATTCATTTTATAGACATTTTTCTCACTTCAAAAACATTTACGTTGAGTTTATGGTGAATTCTGCACCCTCACCAAGCTCCCTGAAAGCTTCTAATCAGAAGCTTTTTTCCAATTCATTTTTTTTCATTATGAGCTTAACTTGCATAACTTTGCAAACCCCCTTACATGTTTTCTTTCAATAACCATTTTTCACAAGTTTATACATTGAAGTGACTTTTCTGTTGCCTTTCACCTGCTTTGAATAATGTATTACTTTTTACTTCATAGTAAAATTCATAGTAAGATTCAAGATATCTCTTCCTCTTTTGTTTATGATATGCACTGATTAAATTAATTTCAAACTAGTCTGGGGCTTATTTTGGGTAAGGGTCGTTTCCAGCAGGATATTTGCAGAGTTTTCACTACAAATTGGTCTGTTACAATTGGGCATTAGTAGAGCACAAAAAGAGGTGTTATTAACAACAGCAGCTTTAGGTTCAAAGATCAGGTAAGGTGATGTCTAAAACCAAAAGAGACAATTTCATTTGGTTGGCTAGCAAATAGTGATCACTTGACAAATTCAGTGTTTGCACCTTCTGCTGAGAATACCTGATTGATGGGAGTCTGTCTCGTGTCACTTGTCAGAGCTGTTGGAGCATAACCTTGATGTGCATGTTTCAGCACTGTTTGCTTCTCTCTGTCACTTTTGCTATGTGTTGAACTCTAATTAGTTGATTACAAACGGATGGTCATTTACACATTACTGATTTTCTCCATTTAGCATTTTTAATTCTGTTTCTCTATCCTGGTCTTTATGCAAGCATAAGAGAGGTACAAAGTACCTCAACCACATAAAGAAACTTCAGATGAATCTGGCATTCTTGCAGAATGGTAGCTTGTATTAGGATACGTTCCTTCTTTTCTGCATGTTGTTTTTGGGTTTGTTTTTTTTTTTTTTTGACTAAGCAATTTTCTGAATTTAAAAAAATTGCTATAAATTCAACACACAATATAATTAGTAAGGCCATTTAAATTTTTAAAGCCTAGAGTGGCAGCATATTATCATTTTAAACCTAATTTATAGTGAACATCAATGAAGAGCTATCCGTGTGAAGATTTTAATAACATCATGCAATGTGTATGAAATTGCTATCAATAATAGCAAAAGCATGATAACTCATGGCAAATTAACATATTTGTTAGTCAGCAAAACTGGCAGTACAGAATTGCTAGAGAAATTCATATACTATAAGTGGCAAGGTAAGACTTAGATGCAATTATCCAAATTAAATACCACTGGACTTGATACATACATTTTGGAATATAGTATGATATTGGAAAAGTAAAAATATGCCTTTATGGTAGAATACTTGATGAACAGTAACTCTAAGAAACTGTAGAGATTTGTAAATCTGATATTTCATACCATTCAGAGAAAAACCTCCTAGGTGACTGACAGAAAAGCACTTTCATAGAAGAAAACTCATAAAAGAGGATGTCTTATCATTTTTATGATCTGTGTGAGTAGTCCAGTCTGTAAAGCAGTGAAACTTCACATCATCTGGTAAGCTCAGAAAGAAAGCAACTTGGAATACACCTGAAGAGTGTTTCAAAGGCCTAACTGTAGGGAATTCATGCCATTTTTGACCCTAGAATAGTTGCATGGGACTGGCTTATATAACATATGACCCACAAGAGACACAGATCCTTTGAAGCTGCTAAATAACAAGCATAAGGCCATAGCACATCTAAAATGGCACTAGATTATTAAGTTTAAGCATCTGAATCCTGTGTTCATCCCTCCTTAGCAGTTTTGCTCAAGTGGCTGATTGATAGACAGTGTTACTCATAGCCTTCCATTCATTCTTCCCTTTTCAAGAAATTTGCCCTTCGAACAAGTTGAAAGCAATGGTCACTCCTACTTTCAAAAAAGGGCAGGAAGAAGGACCCTAGGGGACTACAGACCAGGCAGCTTCACCTTGATCCCTGGGAAGGTGATGGAACAACTAATACTGGAAACCATTTCTAGGCAGAAGAAGGACAAGATAGTGACTGGGAGTAGTCAGCATGGATCCACAAAGCAGAAGTCATACTCAACCAATTTGATACACCTCAATGCTGAAATGAGTAAGAATTTCATACTGTCCCCCACAAGATCCTTATAGAGAAGCTGTTGATATATGGGCTGGATTGGAGGACAGTGAGGTAGACTTAAAACTGTCCATCTGGAGGGTGATGAGGTGGTGATCAGTGTCGCAAGGTCTAGATGGAGGCTAGTAGCTAGCAGTATAACCCAGGGGTCAATACTGGCTCCAATCCTGTGTAACACCATCATTAATGATCTGGATGGCGGATCAGACCAAGTCTGCTGATGATACAAAAATGGATGGAGTGGCTGGTATCCCAAAGGGATATGCTGTCATTCATAGAGACCATGACAGGCTGGAGAAATGGGCTGACAGGAACCTCACGAAATTCAGTAAGAGGAACTACAAAGTCCTGCATCTGAGGAGGAACAGTCCCATGTGCAAATATATGCTGGGGGCCACTCAGCTGGAAAGCTGCTATACTGAAAAAGACCTGGGGGTTGAGGGAGGTGATGTTTCTCTTCTGCTCATCACTGGTAAGGATACATCTGGAGTGTGCTGTGTCCAGCTCTAGGTTCCTCATTGCAAGACATATATTGGACAGAGTCCAGCAAAGGAGCACAAAGATGAGTAAGGGATTGGACCATCACTCCTATTAGGAAAGGCTGAGAGAACTTGTACTGTTCAGCCTAGAAAAGAAAAGGCTCAGGGGGCAATCTCCTTAATGTGAACAAATATCTGAAAGGAGGGTGTAAAGAAGATGGAGCCAAACCACTTTCCATAGCGCACAGTGACAGGACAAGAGGCAATGGGTGCAAACTGAAACATGGATGGTTGCCTCTAAACATCAGGGAACATTTTTTTAACTGTGACAGGTGGCTGAGTACTCGCATAGGCAGCCCAGAGCAGTTGTGGGATCTACTATCTTGGAGATATTCAAAAGCTGCCTGGCCACAGTCCTAGGCAACTGGCTCTAGGTGACCTCTTAAGCAGGAGGTTGGACCAGATTACATCCAGAGGTTCCTTCCAACTTCAAGTGTTCTGGGATTCTATGCAGGGGAAATTAAAGGATGTCTTGATACTGCAAACATTTAATTCACCTCACTGTATACCTAACAAAAAATGACATTATTCAAGTCCACAGGCTATGAACATTCTAGCATATGAATTCAAGAATCTAACTCTGAAATGCCTCTCAGCCTACAAGACAGTGTGCCATCTGAAATTACAGATGAACAACTATGCGGAACTCCTGAAGATTTTCTCACACACTTGGAGAAACTCCAACACTGCTAGAAAAATGCACCCACCTATGGTTCAGGCACACTTACACAGACATGCGTGCACCACGTGTGCATTTGCATAATCATGCAAAACACTTTGTCATGGTTTAAACCCAGCCAGTAACTCAGAACACATAGTTGTTCACTCACTCCACGTCCCTTTCCCTTGCCCTACGCAGGATGTGGAAGAGAAACAAAAGAATGCAAAACCAGTGGGTTGAGATAAGAATAGTTTAATAAATAAAGTACAATATAGTACTACTAATAATAATAATAATGATAAGGGAAATAACAAGGGGAGAGAATATAAAACTAAAAAGGGGAAAGGAAAAATGAACAATAAACACAAATGATGCACAATACAATTGCTCACCACTCACTGATCGACACACAGCCTGACCTGAGCAGCAATCAGCTCCTTATGGGTAACTCCCCCCAGTTTATACACTGGGCATGATGTGCTGTGGTATGGAATACTCCTTTGGCTAGTTTGGGTCAGGTGTCCTGTCTCTGCTTCCTCCCAGCTTCTTGTGCCCCTCCTCACTGGCAGAGCATGAGAGACTGAAAAATTCTTGATCAGAGTAAGTGCTACTTAGTGACAACTAAAAACATCAGTGTGTTAGCATTGTTCTCAGAGTAAAGGCAAAAACACAGCACTGCACCAGCTACTAGGAAGAAAATTAACTCTGTCTCAGTTGAAATTAGGACACACCTGCATGCAGAAAATTAGGTCCTTAGGATACAAGACAGCACCTCTTCTTTAACGTGCTTCAAATTTCTGTTTGGGGCTTCTCTCCAGATTAATAGAGTCCCATGGCTAGCTCCACAAATATTGCTTCAATCACTATGGGAAAAGTTTCAATATCTGGTAAAGGTAATCTCTATCATGCACTTTATGCCAGTAGTTCTGTGGACATTACATTATAGAATTTTATCTTCTCTTTTTCTTTTTGTGACGCAGTTCATTAAACACATTTGTTCCTAGATCTTGTATTCATTCTGACTCACTAAAGCCCTCTGAGACCGAGAAAAGCAGCGAGGGTATTTATGTCCAAAAGAATCCCGAAACTTTGGATAACATTAATTTATCTTTACATATGAGCATACTTAGCTCAATTTGTTGCAGCAATATCAAAATTAAACAATGAAAAATCAATTAACTGTGTAGAAATTATTCCTCCTACACTGTTTGAAAGACTTGCCTTTTCAAACAAGTAAATGATCTCTATCTTGCCGTTTGTACTACAAATGAAAATACAAAATCTTACTGTCATCCAATGCCCAGCTACCTATCTTACACATTTTCCTACAAAATTTGCTTTAATAGGTCTGAGTAATATTGTAAACCAGTAAATGGCTACAGAAACCATGTTTGACATACACCCTAAGTCACTTTGTTAAAAAAAAAAAATAAATTAGAAAAGCTTGTTTTTAGCAATGACAGCAGAGATTTCATAGCAGCCAGTCTCAGAAGCTGTTAGACATTTGGCAAGTCTCAATATTTGTTGAAAAGAAGCAGGTGTAATAGTAGGTGATACAAATACTGTGAGTTTATAATTGAGACAGCTTTTTCATGGTCAAAAATAAGTGCCAATTATTTTCACTTTTTTCAAGGAAAGTGGAAAATTCCACAGTGTTAGGCACTTCCCGTCCACTTAGAAAAATCCAAACTTGGAGACAAACAGGTGTTCTCAAGCAGTATTTCAGTCGTTTCAGTTTTACAGGAATTCATGAGAGCAAATTAAAAAGTTGGGGAAAGAGCTGGATAGAATAAATGCTGTATGTTTCAAATGTAAAGAAAGATGACAATGGCTTGCACTACCATGTATGGTCCATATCTGATGTCTGATTATAAAACAATTCCTAGACTACCTTTCCTATTAACAACAGAAGCTTTCTGGGGAGCCATGTGTTTGCAGTTCCTTTTTTCATATTTTCAGGCTTCAGATACCATTTCCGTAAGCTAAGTTTCAACTAAGTTTTTACTTATTAGAGACCACCTGTGTGCTATCAATTGGTTACATCTGTAACCATAACTGGTGTCTTACTTCCACTGCGGAACAGCTAAGTGGAAAACAGTGAGTCTAAAAAAATACAACTGTTTTAAATATAAAAAGCTGAAAGGAAATTTACAGTATTAAGTTACTTTAAATTGCAAAGGTATTGAAGAAAATAGTATGTTATTCCAAAATTTTCATCAAACATTTATCTTATTGAAGAAATGATTAACATAATGCGCTAAAAGATTGATCTTATCCTGTAATTTTTGCAGAAAAAATATAAGCATTTCAGTCTTCTCTTTTAAGAATTTCTAAGAAGGTAAATTCATGTGGCGTACCTCAAATTTGTTACTATACCTCTTGGACTATTCATAAGGTGCTATATTCTCCATGCCATATAGTAATACACCAGGAAGTTTCTGATTCATTCAGTAAGATATGCTTGGTGATGTTGGAAAGTTCTGCCAAATTATTTGGTCTGCCCCTGTGAAGTACTTTTTCTTTTCCGTGAACCTCCAAGAGACTTATTTTGAGATTAGAGGGGTACAGCGGTATGTAATCCCATTTAATTTAATTTTTTTTATTTTGGTTTGGGTTTTGGGTTGGTTTGGTTTGTTCTTTTGTGACCAAGACATTATTTTGCACATTGTTGAGAAAGTATTTTATTATGACATATTATTGCTGGTAGGTTTCAGAGATAACTTGTGCAGACTTCATGGGCTAATTCCGGGTTGGTTACTTATAAATAGCTCATTTGAATTTTCATACGTCTTCTTTATACAAATACGTTGTGATCTGTAGTTGTATAGTTAAATATGCGTCAGACAATATATGGTATATAAGTAATAGATAAAGAGGCAGTATAACACAAGCTGGAAAAATTAATCAAGAAAAATAACTGACAGTGGTAGTTATATCCTGCCAGTGACATACAATATTTTTGAACTGAGCTGCAAATAAGGAATTTAGCAGTAATTTATTTGGGTGACATTTACCCACAGCACCATGAACACTTGAAAAAAAAAATGTGGTAGGCTTTTTACTGCACTTTGCATTACCTACTGTGTAAGTTAGATGAAGCGTAGGATAAAAATGCATGCTAATCAACTATATGTTTCATATCAGTAAAATCTAGCACAAATTTCAAGTAAGAACTAGATCCACAGTATGCTTTTGATTAATGACACGCATTTCTAGAGGCTTCAGTAGGCTTTGGATTAGGCTCTAAAGGGAAGAGCAAGAGCTGAAGAACAGAAACAAGCTGTTAAAGTCATAAAGCAATATAAGAAATTTTTCCAGGTAAGTCCAACACTACTGTTTCCTCAGCATCTGTACACTTTCTTGTGCAGGATAATGTTTTCAAGGTGGATCCAAACAAACCATTACATTGACATTCATATGTTGGTAATAACATAACCAGGCTCTTCTGCACCTAACTTCCATTCCAGAAAAGATAATACGTTCTTAGAGCAATGATGTGTTTCATTAGGCTGTGGTAAAATATTCCTGAAGGTGCAATAGTGTAGATACTGTACGTGGCTATGCCAGCTCTCAGGAGAAGCAGTAGTAATGACAACTCGATTCAAGCCTTTCAACTGATATTAGCTCAGATGTGGATTGTTGCTAGGGACATCTTAAATGTTAAAATTGGTCTTCAGTGAAGCAACCTATAAATACAGCATTTGGAAATATTGATGACATTACAGTTGCTTTCCTTAGGTAGGCAAGGTTCATATGCACCTCCTTTCAGACCCACTAATATATCTGCAGACCCAGCTACAAGGTTTGCCACAGAAAAGAAACACTGTCAGTGTACCCATCACAGAGATCCTCACCCAGCCTATTTTAAAAAGGTCTATAACTTCTGTTTTCACATAACAGACCTGTGCTTTCTGACATTTGTATGTATCAATATCAGGTGAAAAAACCCTAAGAAAAGGCAATGTGTATGCTGCACTATCTAAGGAGAAAGCCTAAAAGCACTGGAGCTTGGGATTTGAAATGTTATTCAAAGAAACATACAGCTGCCAGCGGAGATGAATAATGTCCATTATTTTGAAATTAACCTTTGCTTGAAATGAAAAGTCTGATCAACAGAAAATCCTTACAAATTTTTCTTTTTCGCTTTCAAAGGCTTGGACTGTCTCACCCACTTTCTCTCTGGGCATCAAATTAGTATAACTGGATATCACATTTGTCATAGTACATCAGCTTATTTGTGCTGCTCTTGATACAGGGCTGCAGCTTGTATCAATTTTGGTTAAAAGTAATGTTTTATGTTTAGTTGGGTTTTTTTGGTTTGGTTTGGTTCGCTTTGGCTTGGTTTGGTTTTCTCAAGTTAGATTTGTCCATATGGCAGGTGGTTTTGCACTACTTACACTAATTTTTGACCTTGTTGTTATGCATCATGGTCTTGAGTCAGCAGTGCTGTCTCATCTATGGCACAGGAAACGAATGCCTACCCTAATGATAACTTTTAATTTTCTTACTACTTCCTGAAACTACATTTAAAAAATGGTGTTCCCATTTTAAATTGGCATAAATCAACATTAAGGTCAAACAATCTATGTAATTCTCACTCCTGTCCTCTGTGTGCTACCACAAACATCCTTTCTGAACACTTTTTTATTATTATTACTTTTTTATTCATCCAGATAATTTTAATTCAGGTTGTTTTCCCAAATCTTGTCTGTTTTGTAGCATTATAAATGCTTATACCAACAGAAGGGAGGAGATAGCGGCGAGTAAGTAAAAACTTTTGTCAGAGCAGCAGAGAACCAGTACTACTACTTCCTTCCTTCCTCAGCCTAAAGGCATTTGTGGCTACACTCTGACGTATGCAGCCTTTCCTTGGATACTTTAAAAAGTGAGGAATGTAAGAGTTGGCAGAATATGTAGTTTTGCCCAAAATTTTGGATTCCAACACTGACTTTCATATGCACACAGGATGAAAAGGGAGCACTTTGGCTCTTGACAAGTGTCGTGGCAACTTATTACATCTATATGGCATATTTTCAACTATGGAGTTCAATTTCTACATGAGTTGGACACTTTGTACATGAATATAAGTCAAATTATGGGACTTCAGAGAGTTCAAGGAAGAATTCAGGTGTCCATGTAGACTTAGCCTTACTGAGCTCTGTTCCTCTTGGATTACTGATTAGATCAAGTCATAATCAGTTTTGGTTTGAAAATGACTGTGGTTCTTACAACCAGATGTGAATCAAAGCACCAAAGGTGAATAGGGCATCCAGTACTATGGAAACTTATTAGAAATGTTCATAACAAAATAAAAATATCTGAAGTAAAGTCTTTTACTGGCAGCATGAGATCCAATAATGTTTTCTCACCTTTTCCCAGCGGTTTCCCTTAGGTTTACAAGGATTCAGAAGGTCTCCTTTACAAATTGCTTTAATATTTTTGTGAAGGTAATATGAGTGTCCAACTGCATATTGGAATAATTTTGAATTTTTTTAAATGACACAATTTAAAATAGAAGAGTAAATAATAAATTTTGCAAATTCTTTTCAAAGGCATTTACTGAACCTAGACAAAGGAACTTACCTGCCAGAAACTCCTTCTTATCACATAAGCTGGAAGTCAAGAAAAATGAAAAGCCACTATGTTTCTGAACCTTTTTTAATGGAAAATCCTAATAGATTTTACAACATCACTGACATTTTCACCATCCACAGGATGACCAGACACTTTGAAATCAGAGGTGGGTTTTGGCAAAATAAGAGCAGTTACTGGTGCGTCACTGACTATCAGAAGTTTTCAAATCCTCTTTCAAATGATGCCCCTAATTTTTTTTATACTTGAGATATTGCAAGACTAAAGGAGATCACACTATTTAAGGCACACTAAGTACTCATTTCAAACAGCTGGTTACACTTAGAAATAATAATGTTCACAATCTCTCATTAGTGGACTCAGACATTATTCAATGGATTCCAGCTCATACTAAAATTGTACAGCTCCTCTGACCTCCAAGACACTTAGAAAATACTGGGGTCTAGAAAAAAAGTAATTGTAGTGTATAACCACTTTGTAAAATATAATAATATAATAATTAGGATTTTTTATTTATTTTTTTATTTATTTTTTTTTTAATAGCTATTTGCAATAAGCTGGCAGTTTCATACTGCTAATATATACTGCTAACCTGGAAGCATGTAATATGCTGTACACATCTGCCATTGCACAGACAATCTAACTTGTCATGGTATAAAAGATTTTTCCTTGTACATGCCACCTGTTTTTGACAGCTGACAAGCAAGTGATTCAGCTACATGAAAAAATGTGCACAATTACATTGAGCTGCTAATAGAGGAGTTCATTTGCAAGAATTAACTGGGGGACTTGGAAGCATATTCAACTAGTTAACTATACAAATTACAAATATATGAGGGAATAGAAAATAGAAAAGCTTTTTCTGCAGTATGAAAAATCGTAGATTAGTGATCCAAGTATGCCATTGCCAGATTACTTCAGAGTGTAACAGATCCTTGGGTGAAAGATACAATACATATGTAAGGTATTATATCTGTTTTTCTAGTGCTTACATTTGTCATCCATATGTAAAAGAAGAGAAAGCTGTATTTTATGACTTGAGATGACAGAAGATTTGGAAAACCCTGGGGTGATCCACAAGAAACGGAAAACATTAAGTGTATAGTAGCCATACTATTTCTGTCTTAAGTGTTTAGGACTGCTGTATAAAACTTTGAAGGTTAAAAGAACTAAAAAAAAAGAAACTTCAGGATAGCAGCCTTCAACACTTTTAGCAGGACTGTGTGAGGCTTCTCACTCCTCATACTTACTTTCATTTCAAGGAGTATATCTGACAGACAGAGAGGAAACAGCTGCTTCAAAGAAAAGTTTGAGGAACGTAATGAAAAGGCCAAACAATAATCCTTATCTATGAAATCCATCTCAATTTTTAATAAACTCCTGTGTTATTTTCTTCTTTAAAACATCATCTAAGATTTCCAGCAAATGACTCTCCTCTATTTGCTTGTATGTGAAGAGGTCAAAAGGATACCTTTGGGCAGTCAGATTCTCCACCCCAGAACTAATCATAGTACTCTAACCAGAGCCACCTTCAGAATTATAACAAAAAGCACATCAAAAAAGCATCATGGTTACTGTTTATTCTAAAGCACTGTGGACTAAATGAAAATGTGTGCTGACAGGAAACTTAAGCATCTAAAAACATTTTAGGATTAATTTAACAACAAAGGTCTAAGGAGGCATTTCATAACAGCATGGAATTTAAATTTTGAAAACTAAACATATTTAAGAAACTGAAGTTTTGTGGCTGGGCCTGTCAAGGTCTGCTCCTGCCTTGGTTGAGTAGAGTCACTCCATATATGTCTCATAACCAAGCCTGTTGGAGATTCAGCATGTGCTCTTGCATGTAAGTGCCTTGAAGGACCTTGGAGGTCCTAAACCCTTTGATGTATTTTGTTTATCTCTAAAAAATCTGAATAATCCTGAGCAGAAAATCATTTATTCAAAAACATGCTGATGGCTGTGTCATGAAGCTATGGGTTGTCACCCAGGGCTTATTGCTTCATCAGGGAGGTGCTAACTCATTGAAGACTTTACCCCTTATACTATTATACTAGCATATAACAGTACGTCCCTTCAAAATAACTTAATTACTTTTACAGGCAAAACCCATTAAAATTAGTCCTCTTACATGTTTGAATTTATTATATCCAAGGAAATAAATCCATTATGGATTTATGATCATCTCAGTTCACTTTAAGAAACAATTATACTTAAAGACCTTTTTTTTTTTTTTTAATTTCAGCAAAACAAAGATTTAATTCTGATAATATGAAAAGAAGAGCGTAGTTGAAAAGCAAATACACCACTAAACTAAAATGTGGTTTCAAATACTACTAAGAGTAAGGTTCATCCTTTGACATTGAGGGAGTGGGCTGATTCAGGAATCTGGCTTTGCCTTTCTGGGTTCCGTCAGTCTGCATCTGCTCTGTCACTGTATTCAAACACAATCCTCCTGTTTCTCCTTCGCACACTTTTGAAAAATTATTCCACTGGAAACACAGCTTTTCTATTTATACTGCCTTAAGCTATGATGACTCACAGTTTATCCATCTCCTATTTTTTGTAATATGTTACACAGACAAGGGCATGAGGCTGTACCACACATGCCTCATTTAATTCACTATAGAAGCTCACTTTATTCTCATTGTGGAGACCACAAATAACAAATTAATAATACATTTGAAAACTCAACATTTTGAAACACATCTTCTTTAGTTTCAGTTCTTGGCATCATAAGTATCTATTAAATAGTTAGAACACGTCATGAGATTTTGTTGGGATTTGTGGTCTTCTTACCTACTGCATCAGCATTTGAAGAAAGTATCTAAACCAACAGACTGCACACAAGGCTAAGTGTCTTCCCAGGTCTCTGGTTTGAGCTAAGATATGGTGCATCAAGGCACAGAAAATGTAGAGGGAGAAGTGCAAACAGGAAGACAGCACATTAATTTCAAGCAGCTTGATTTAATAACCTACCGATGAATTCACTCAGGATCTAATTGTCAAGGACGCAGGATAGACATTCAAGAATATTACAAATCAGCCAACCTAATTAAAAAAAAAAAGTTTGATTATTTATAATTTATAGATACAATTATGGAAGGATAAGTAAAGGTATGGAAATATGACACTGCAAGTACAGGTCTGCTGGATAAGATCATAGATCCATATAGACCTCTCTGTCCTTTCAGAGTAACTATTAAAGGATACCATGGGAAAAAATTTAGGTCATGATACATAGAAAATTACACCCTGCACATGGTTTTTCAAGACAACTTCCCAGCTTTCCTTTGTAGAGATTTCCTGAACTGCTGGTTATCTGCTGAATTGTTTTAATAGCCATTGATGAAACTCTTTGATAGATATATTCTGGATTAGAACATGTGCTATAATACATTTTATCAACTTGTTCTAAAAATCACTCCCTTTAATAAATTATTCTCAGGAGTGCCAATGTGTCCTCACACTCCTCCCCTCATAAAGAAAACTTGGTGTCATAAACTCTCTTAATCTTTTCTGCATGAGATTAAGATTCAGACCAAAAAGAAAGTTTCAAATATTGTTGCAACTTAAAATGTAATGTATGTTCCTCTTCGGTTTATGTTAAGATGCAGAACAGCAACTTCAACTGAAGCCAGTTAGCTGAAACTATCAGCAGAGGTGTTAGAATAATGGCCTCAGTACCTAAATCTTTGCAGGACTTTCCAGTCTGAATGTGAAACAGTATTCTCACTATTCTACCTCTGAGTGGTTAGTGGAACATTTTCTTTATGAGACTTTTTTTATTTCCTTATTGTGCTTTCATTTTTATTACTCAACTGTTTTGATATATTGGGATATATTGTCCTTCTTAATTAAATTGTGGTTTAGCTATTGTTGTTCAGAACTCATAGGCCTATTGACAGAAGTACGTGTTAATACAATTATTTCATTATTATTCTTTCTAATGCTGCCCATTATAGTGGACATATATATGTACTGCCCAAACTGCTTTTCTTTAATACAAGCATGACCTACCAGAAATGGCGGGGGGAAGGGGGGAAGGGCTGTTCACTAAAGAATAAAAAAGGAAATGAAAGAAACAATTCAATGACACAAATTTTAGTATCTACTAGGAAAATGAGAGACCAAGAACAAAACAGAAAGAGATATCCTACGAGTGAGGAAAGATTTGAATTTTTTTGACCTCAATATATTGACACAGATGAAGCATGAGGAACTGAAATGCATTAAGCAAAATATTTCCATAGATTAAACAAAGTAGTTTTAATAACATTTTAATGTAGAAAGTTATCAGTAGGAGCTGTTGTCCATAAAAATAGGAGACATTAATTTAGATACACAATAGAACTTTATTTAATAGTGCACCTTTCACAAAAATCGTATTCAAAGACACTTTATCCTGTTAAATAATACAGTAATAGATCTGAATAATAAATAATAGGAGAAATGAGGAAAAGACAAATTAGGTAGTATCAGCAAATGTTGCTTTTTTTTTTTTTGTATGACCTACAAAAAAATTAAGAGCATAGGCACAGGCAGACTGTTCTGTATGATAGGAGCTGTACTGGAAGCAATTCCATTTGTGGCCAGAAAGTACTATGGGTAAGTGGAAGTGTTTGGGGAGTGTCGCATAAAGACACAATATGATAATATGAAATAAAACACTGAAAGCATCAGAGAATAGCTGGGAAGAAGAAAACACAGAATCTGGGGTTCGGTTTTGTTTTGGTATGTTTTATTCTGACATCTGATGATCCAGGTGTCTTTAGGTTAGAACCATGTTACACATGACTTTGTTAAGAGAGAGGAAAAATTAACACGAAAGATCAATAGTTAGGTACTCAGATCACCAGTTTAGCCACCTACAGTCATTTAAACATTCAGAACTGGAAAACACCCAAGCTGATATGAAAAGAGAAAAAGATAATAGTTTCAGTTCAGGTGCCCAAATATAAGTAAGCACTCAATGCAGGAGGAGATAAAAAATTAAAACTTGGACGAATGCATTCTGTCATCTTTTCTCCACCTGCATCCATGTTGAAAGTCAAGGCCAGACTTCCTTTGACTCGAAAAGACCACCATGAAATAATTTGTCATGGTATGGTAATATTTATGTACAGATTTCATAGAATAATAGAATAGTTAGGGTTGGAAAGGATCTTAAGATCATCTAGTTCCAATCCCCTTGCCATGGGCAGGGACACCTCACACTAAACCATGCCACCCAAGGCTCCGGCCAACCTGGCCTTGAACACCGCCAGGGATGGAGCATTCACAACTTTCCTGGGCGACCCATTCCAGTGCCTCACCACACTAGCAGTAAAGAATTTCTTCCTTATATCCAATCTAAACTTCCCTTTTTTAAGTTTGAACCCATTACCCCTTGCCCTGTCACTACAGTCCCTAATGAAGAGTCCCTCATGAAGAGTCCCTCTCCAGCACCCCTATAGTCCTCCTTCAGATATTGGAAGGCTGCTATGAGGTCTCCACGCAGCCTTCTCTTCTCCAGCCTGAACAGCACCAACTTTCTCAGCCTATCTTCATACAGGAGGTGCTCCAATCCCCTGATCATCCTCGTGGTCCTCTTCTGGACTTGTTCCAACAGTTCCATGTCCTTTTTATGTTGAAGACATCAGAACTGCACACAATAATCCAAAGTGAGGTCTCACGAGAACAGAGTAGAGGGGCAGGATCACCTCCTTCGACCTGCTGGTCACACTCCTTTTGATGCAGCCCAGGATACGGTTGGCT
>WYDI02019369.1:0-19646 GCA_009867235.2 Psittacus erithacus | reverse complement strand
AAAAGAAAAGAAAAGAAAAGAAAAGAAAAGAAAAGAAAAGAAAAGAAAAGAAAAGAAAAGAAAAGAAAAGAAAAGACAAAAAAGTATATTCTTCGACTTCAGTTCAAGTTAAATTGATAGAACATCTATTAATCACCACTATACAATTTACATTGAGAATGCCTGTATTAGAGACACAGAAAAGCTGGAATGGATTTCTTCCCAAGATCTTGTGGCATTAAGAGTGGAGTTATGTTTGTTTGCCTTTTTCTTTTGTCCTGAACTCTGTAGCATTTGGTTGACTAAGGCAGTATCTCTTATTAAAAATGAGTCGATTTTGTGAACACACAGGATTATTACTTATTCCAACAGATATTTTGTGAGTTCCTGACTCTGCAAAGACTTGCATACCTAAATACACTATGAATAAGTGCACTGAAATGGCTAAAGTCTGTCTAATGTTTTCATCTTCCTATTTCCCAGAACAATAATGGTCTCAGCCATCTATTATTTGCGAGAACTCACAGATAAAATCAGAATAAAGAGGAAGCATGGATAATATAGCACCAGGCCTTTCTATTGTTTCATTGGAGCAGGGAAATCCACTGGAGACTAAAGTTTCTGTAAACATCGGTCTGACACTGACTGCTTTTCTTCCCTCCCCAAGGGGCTGGTTGACGTGGGGAACCCCAGCCCACCCCATTCACTTGACTGCCTCTAATGCGGAGCTGGAAGAGATGCCGTCTGTAAAGATGAACACAATTCTTCTCCCATATGGAAAGGAGAAGCAAAATCCAGGTGCAGATGATTCCCCAATAGCAGAAGGCAGGACAAGAGCTAAAAAAACCCAGAAACATTTAATGCCAATAATGCCAGAGCTAAAAAATCCCACTGCCTTTTACAGGGAGCTGCCTTAAACCAGCCTGTGTCTCCTCGTACAGTGAAGAGCAAGCCAAGTTTGCAATGCCATTCAGCCTTATACCTGGCAAAAGCTTTTCATGTTGCTTCCATATTTTGAAAAGATCATGTCTTTCCTCAGCACGCTCTCTTAAACATCTAGCAGGCAAGGGGAAAATGGAGCTAAAGCTGAAACAGTAGCCTGCAAAGTGCTGAGGGGCAAACCAGAGAGCCAAAGTGCTCCTGTTTCCCCTGAATACCTTTCCCAGCTGCACCCTGGTTTCCTGGGCAGTTGCAGAGACAAGAGCTGATGCTGCCATCTCACCCTTTCCCTTGCAGTACCCCACCCTGACATGAACCCTTGGGGAATTTGCAGGATATTTCCTCTGGGGTTTGACTGACCACAAGTGAGTGGCAAAATCAGGTTCTCAACCAGTACATCAGATGGTGGATACATGATGTGCACAATACTTAATTTATAACTTCGATAGCATGTTAGCAACAAAAGTACAGGGAAGCTCATAGAAGAGCAATTCTTTGTCCAAAAGCAAGGGTTGTTCTCCCTCCTGTGCCTGGGGAAGGTTCAGCTCTTTGCACCCTTGGCCCTTGGGGAGATGAAATGAAGCCATGGAGGGAATCTGGGCTGGGGAAGACCCAGGAGGAACTGAGTCCCTGCAGGTAAATGTTGGAGGCTCCACATTGTTCTTGCCAGCAGATGGAGTGGGGCTGGCACGGGGAGAGTGAGCTGTAGGAGCAGCAGGCCCTCCTGCTTCCACCCACACCTGCCCACCTCCAAGCGGCAGTTTCTCCTTCCCTGGCCCGGCCCTGCCCTGCAGGCATCTCACCTTTCTTATGATAGGTCCTTCTCCTTTCCTCTCCCAGACAGAGGATCCATCCCAAAGCTCTCTTAGATGAAGGTAAGCTTCTCTCAGGGCTGTCTCCTTGCACTGGTGCCTGCAGAAAGCTGAACATGGTGATGAGGGATGACGAATGTAAAAGTAGTTATCCCTGCTTCTCCACTGGCACATGCATGTCCACAGACACCCATCCTTTTGCTGTTTTACTGTGGACTACTTTGAGTATACAGAGACCTTCCACATACCTGTGTTTACCTTCCATTTCTCCTAAACTAATTCAGTGTCATTGTCTGTATTGGCAGCTAGGTTATTTTCCACTCTTATTTCTGTTTTTACTGAGCTTAAGCCAGGGTCAACATGAAAGATGGATATGCTCATGTTAGGTTAGCAAATTAAACCTACTCAGCTAAGAATGACCAGATTCCCAAGGTGAAAATTCAGAGATGGGAACAAATGGAGATGAAGCACTATTTTCCTGCTTAGCCCCGGACACAACGAAGTGTGTGAAAAAAGAACACATAGCCCTTCTTCTCCCACCCTCTTGCCTTAGGGCCTTCTCCAAGACCAATTCGCACCACTCCCCCATAACCCATTTCTTCATTCCTGTACTTGCTTTTTTGGTCAGATTGTGAGACAAAGGTCCTTTTGCTGCTTCCAACCATCCTATATGTTTCAAGCTTTGAAAGTCAGAGGCACTAATTCCACCTTAATAAGCACCCATCAGTATGTTGTTCCTATCAGGTAGGCTCTGATACCTCCTTGGTAGGCAGCATTCAATGGGCATTACACTCAGCCAGTTGACTGTACAGATGCAGCGCTGCTATCATGGGCATGGCTCACTGCAAATGTAAAGACAGACATGTTATCCTATTAGCAATGTGAAGTGCTATGCTGTTTATAGAGGGAGATATTTGCAAGTAACTCCAATATTTATGCTGCACTCTCCCTTTTTTTGCCTTTTGGTTTTCATTATTCTGCTTTTTGGAATCAATCCATTCTGCTTCCTCAAAGGAGTGGTAACATTATTGTCTTTTTATTTTTTAAAAGCAGCTCTTTCATTTGTGCCATATATATGATCTTCACCATTATTAAATAAGACATCACCTGGTGTTCTGCCTACAGGGGCAAATGTAAATGAAAAAGTACATCAGTATCTCATTTGCTTAATAATAGTCCACACGTTTGAAGCCAGAAGGTAGCCCTGGTATGTTCCAAAACTGCTATATTGGTGCCATTTATTTCAGCCTGCTGTAGAAAAAAATGGAGATGATGAAAAATCTTAAAGCTTATACCTCAGAAAGGACAGCAAGAAATCAGCACGATTTGTGTTCTCTCTTACACTTGCTTAGGGGCAGAAAGAGATCCTGCTGCAGAAAATGCCTTTGACATTGATGTTTGAGTGATGGTAAAGAGCAGCATTTTATAAACTTTTTATGGGGTATTAAAAATCCAAAATGGCCAAGTTTTCTCATGGAAAAAGAAAAATATTTCAGAGTTTGAACAGAGGCACCATCTACATCAGAACAGACAAATTGACTGTGAGTGCGTGTGTGTGTGCGCGCACACGTGTGTGCACATGTGTTTCAGAGGGACATTCTTTGCTTCACTTCCATTATAATTCCTTTAAATATTTATTACTGGAATGTAAATTCTGCTGAAAACTGAGGTCTTTGCTTTGGAAAAACCAGACCATCACCTACCCCGGGTGGTGTCACTCAGTGGAATATCCACATCCCTTTTGGAGAAACAAAAGGATTCAGTTATATAAACAAGTCACTGTGTTGAATTATAAAAGTGGGGAGGAAAAAAGAACAAAAACCTGCTGGCTGCTGGTTGAACTACTTCTTGGCTATGTGTGAACTGAAGTTCTGCCAATGAGCAATAAGGAGCAATACTAAAATGAATGGGTTACAAATAGTGGAAATAGTCCAGCAAGCATATTTAGAATACGCAGCCCTAAGGAAGGCTTTGTTTTCAGATTGGTTTGTCTTTATTTTGAATGTAAAACATTAATAAGCTTCTTCAGGAGATTGGGGATGGGAGAAAACATTGGCTGATCGCCTTAAAGCCCAGGAAAATAAAAAAAAGTTCCTAGGTTGCTGGAAGAAATAAGAAACTAAATGGGCTTAAACTTCTTATGTTGCTATGAAAGCTTTACTCCTTGATCATTTCCAGACACCAGAAGGTTATTAAAAATCCACACAGGGAAAAGAAATTCTACATTTATAAGAGCTTTAAAACTTATTTTGGGACTTCAGCTTGTTTCCACTACAACACAGAGTAAACATGTAACATGAAAAATAGAGTATTGCTCATCAGCATTAGCCTAGCGCTACCAACACTTGGGAAGGGATTTATCACACAATGTTTGGGGTTACGCTTTATTCTGAAGGGTCAAAACTGGAGTAGGCTGGTGTGGATACTACCAATGCTTAGGCTCAGGTATTTGTATCCCTTTAAACCCCATTGTCACTTCAAGGACATAAATAGGCTTGGAAAAATCAGATTATTGAGAGGATTAAATTGGGATCAGTGTCAGTAATAATTTATTCCTTTTTGGTGACACCAATTGAAAAAGAGAAAGTTTGGGGGAAGGGACCAATGCTGTACAACACTGCCTATGGGTTGTGTGGGAATGGGGACTATAAATGAGGGGAGGGAGGGTTAAATAGCACAGCCCCCACAGGGCCTGGTAGGCAGGGCAAGCATAAGGACAAAGAAATTCTCCTTAGAAATAGCACGGGGCAAAGACCCTGTCTCACAAAAGGTTAGTTACAGTGATGGAGTGTCAAAATACGGTAGTTGGTCTAGTTTATTAAACTAATGAAGTCTGTGAGCCTGTACTTCCAGCCCCACCAGTCAAAAGCGCTCAAAGCGCTACAAAATCATAGAGGGATTTTTGCTTTATTTCCTTTTTTAAAATTGCATTGCCTAAATCTCCCTGCAGTATCACTCCCGTTATCTCCTAACCAGGCTGGAAAAACAGCCAGCACAAGCCTGACTGCTCTGTCTCTGGGGGCTCTGCAGCATCCTGGGATGAAGAACATCATGTGGTTTCCAAATACCAGCCCCTCCATCTCCAGCTCAGCTCATGGCACTGCAATTCCCTCTGCCAGCCCTCACTCAGCCAGTCCATGACTGAAATCCATGCAGGTGTAGCCTACATAAGAGCTGAGCAAGAAGCAGCTGGTCCAGGCTTTTTATCATTGCCCAAAATACATTTCTACAAGTAAGATCAAATTTATTCCGCTCTTTTGGATCCAGAATGAGTTTGATAGCAGTGACTTTAATTTGATGATAAATTGCCTGCTGAATTTTCTTTCATCCAGAAATACAAGAGAGCAGAGTACAGGAGGTACCTTGTGTGCAGAGCATGGAAAGCACATTTAGACTTGTTTTCCATATAGCCTTTGGAAGTAAGTGAAAGGCTGCGTTTTTAGTTCTGGAGCTCTGTGAGATCCTGCTTCCCTGATAAGCCATTTTCTACTTACCTCCTTACCCCAGTTTCATTCACCACCACTATTGCTGTTTGAAAGTGTAGGATGTCCCTCTGGGAAGGGCTAAGGAGCCATCTTCTGCACCTGAGTCCAAGGGAAATTTGTCATTGACAGCTGTTGGCTTTCAGGATGTGCCATAAGGCCTATCCTTTTTCCAGTTTTTCCTTAATAAGAAGAATGAAGAGACAGCAGTTTATGCTTGCAGACCAGGAAGCCAAAAGTGCGCTGGGCTGCATCCAAAGGAGTGTGACCAGAAGGTCAAGAGAGGAGATCCTGCCTCTCTTCTCTGCTCTCAAGAGACACCCCGCCCCCTGCAGTCCTGCACCCAGCTCTGGGGCCCCCAGCACAAGAGGGATGTGGGTCTGTCGGAGTCCAGAGAAGGCCACGAAGATGCTCAGGGGGCTGGAGCACCTCTGCTATGCAGACAGGCTGAGAAAGTTGGGTTTGTTCAGCCTGGAGCAGAGAAGGCCCTGAGGAGACCTCAGAGCAGCTCCAGTGCCTAAAGGTTTATGAGAAAGATAGGAACAGACCTTTCATCACGGCCTGTTGAGATAGGATGAGAGATAATGGTTTTAAACTAAAAAAGGGGATATTCAGACTAGATATATGGAAGAAATTTTTTACAATGGTGTGGTGAAACATTGGCACAGGCTTCCCAGAGAGGCAGTAGAAGCCCCAACCCTGGAAACATTCAAGGCCAGGTTGGATGGGGCTTTGAACAACATGATCTAGTTGAAGATGTCCCTGCTCATTGCAGGGCAGTTGGACCTAGATGACCTTTAAAGGCCCCTTCCAACCCAAACTATTCTATGACTTTATGGAGAAGAAGAGTATCTCACTGGATAGGAGTATTTCTTTTTCTGCTAGCCAGCTAAGTGGACAGTGCTGGGAGACTGGTGATGGTGCAGTCCAGGAATCTGAGCACATTTCAATAAATACACTTAACTATAAGCAAGGTAGTGGTGACAAGAAAGGAATGCAATGTTTCTTGGAATAAATTACACTTCTAGTAACTACCTCACTTACAGTGCCCAAAGACTGCAGCAAAAATACCTGGTTAAGCAATTCCAAGTACTGTCCTCAGATGCTTTCCCCAAAGTTTACTTTCACTCTGTACCAAATGAATTATTTGGTTTTTTACTCTTGAAGGAACAAAGGCTGATGTTTGGATTTCTGCATTTATAGCACTGTCTCTTCAGCGGCTTCCTCACAAAAGACTGTGGTTCTTTATGCATTTCCCCCCCTTTTTTTTTTCCTAAATATGTATTTACATTTCTCCCCCTATTCCTTTAGATGCAAAATGCAAACCCCTGCATCTGCAAAAAAGCTCAGGCACTTTTCCTTTTGTGTTTCAGTCCTGCTTCTGCTTTCCTTTTCTGCTTCTGCTCAGTTAATTACCCACTTAGAATTATTTCCCTCTTTATTTACACAGGCACGTATTTTCCCTGCGAAGCTGGTCCTTGAGAGTCAGTGTAACTCCCAAGGACTCCAGCCCTGTTTGCTCTCTGCAAACCCTCTGGCGTCATGAAGCAGCCTTCATCAGTCAAGGGGTAGGATCACTGGCTCCCGTAGCCCTGGGTACGGAGTGCTGGGTGCGCACTTGCTGTCCTGGTGCATCACAGCATCTCTCAGAGCCTGCCCTGAAATGGGTTGTGAAGCCAGGAACCCACATGGGAGCAAAGCAGGAAGGGCATGAGTGACTGATAAGGGTGAGGAATGTGAGGGCATTCTGGCATTGCAGGCTCCATCCCTTCTCATTCCTCTGCCGCCGCTCTTGTGCTGGGGAAACCAAGCTGGCAGCAATGGTGCTACCTGTTTCAAAGGGCTCCTGCCAAGCACGTCACTGCTGTTTGTGTAATGGGATGAAAGTCTGGAATGAGCAGTGATACATAAAGGAAAAGTCTTAGTGTAATTACTGACAGCTTTTCATGCCAGAAAATTTGAGGGTGAGGAAATAGCTAAAAGAGTGAGCAAGATATAAATCTCAGTTTGTGGCACCATCCTTATTTATGGGTTTTCAGCGTGTCTCAGTGATGCTGTCCTACAGGTAGGGCTTACCAAGCGTGCAGTCTCTTTCTTCTGCATTTTGAAGTAATTTCCAGCTTTCTCCTTGGACATTAACTAGAACCATCAGAGATGACAAAAAAGCAGGGTGGAAAAAAAAATATCTTCACAGACACCGTTTTAATTTCTTTCCTAATCTTTATTTTTAAATTTCAGACAAATGTCTGATATGTAAAGATGTGTTTTGAACACTTCTTTCTTGAGGTTGTGAGGAAATTTCCCTCTATTCACCCATAATCATGTAATAACAGAAACATATGTCCCCTTCTATATCCACATTAAAGAAGTTTATGCCTGTCCCACTTAGGAAGTAGCTGCTACTGTGATCTGCACTTTTTTCATCTCATTTACACTTTCTTGTAGGATCATTTAAATTTCTCTGTAGTGGTAGAAAGGGAGTCCATGAGTGTGTTTTCCTCAGAATCCGGCTGAGACAGTCTCTGGCCACAGCTGGTGGTCAAGTTGGTCAAATGCTCTAGTTAGAAGAGCAAACTGTCTCCTTAGTACCAACAACCGGAAGAAATCCTTCACATTAATGCCAGCCAAACTCCAGTGGCTCTCTGCTTGCTTCTAGGCAGGTCCTGGTCCAGAGTTCAAAGCTTTCTATGCTCTTTGTGTGGGACACCTTCTGGGCCCACACACAGGCTGGGAAGCAGCACCTGGTTCGATTTCAGCTCTCCCAGTTGCTGCAGTTTGCTGGGTTTTGGGAAATATCCTATGGAAAACAATTCAGCAGCAGCCAGTGCTCAGACAACAGACAAAACAGCCCCGGGCATTCCTGGTGCCACTGGTCCTGGCACTGGTGCCTTGGGTCCCATGAGGGCCAGAAGCATGATATGCTCCAGGATGGAACCACAGGCGCTGGGTACACCCGGGGTGAGCTCACAAGCTGGGGTTGTTTCATAGCAGAGCACAAAACTTACCTTTCCTAAGGTGTCTCCCTAATATGAAAAAGAGGGAGAGAACAAAGGAAAAATACTGAAAGGCCAGGCACTAGGATGCGAAGAGCAGAGTCTATGTTCAATAACATTTATGCTTATCTCAATATTGTACATGGCGCCTAGGTACTGTAGCAATTGGAACCTCATAAATACCAATGACAGATAGCAATTAGCACTCCATAAATACCATCAACAGATAATCTTGCCGCTAGGAAGCAAGAACAAGCTTTTCATACCCAACTGGCCAAGGAAGCTGGAAGGTGGAAATAACAAGATTGAAAAAACACCATTTGAAAACAAAGGTCTTCCTCTGGAGCCAAACTTTTTAATGGAAATAAAGCTTAAACTAGCAGCCTTATACTACCCTTAGACTCCAAAGTGCCTCAAGTCAATTTATATCTGCTGATAAAAGGGTAGTTGATTGATTCATTACAGCCAAAGGCTCAGCTTGTAGGAATGCATGGTGTTTAATTTTTTTCTGGGATCCCTTTGATCTCTGCTGGAGGTTGAGGAGCAGACTCCAAATTATGAAGTATTTTTGGAATTGTATTGGGACCAGTGAACAGAAAAGTCACCTTCAAGTCTCCAAGACCCTCTCTAAAGACATGGGGATGGTGGAAAGCTTCTAGCATGACATTTTTATCTGAGAGAAAAGGAATACAGCAGATCTTAAAAGAATGGCAATCCAATCCCATTTGGACCAACATTAAGATCTGGGTGTAGGACCTCAAGTTTTCCACACACCAAACTAAAAGCACAAGTTTCTATGAGTGTACCTGGAAGCAATAACAGATTTACAGATGTCTGTAGATCAGCTAGAGGAGAAAGACAGGCATCAGACACCAACCTAAAAAACCAGCATTTGGCACATGGGAGAAACTCACCTTTCAATTCAGTGTGTTTAACTCAGTAAAAAAACCCCTGTATTTATTCCAGGTTAACAAAAGGCATCAGAGGTACAGCATCCGCTCCTTACCATTTCCTCTCTACACAGAGCCCTCCCCATCTCCCCATGTACCTTGGAGCCCAGAGGGTCTTTCACCTTGTCCTGCTTGCCAGGTTTTTGTCACATTTGCTAGCCTGCTGTAGGGCTCCTGCAGCCAGAGCAGTGGCTGGGGGTCTGCTGGAGTTTAGGGGTCTTCTTATCACAGCCAGTGGTCAGCAGGACTGGAACCTGCAGCTCAGGATCTGACGAGTGCTCTGGCAAAGCAAGCCATGTAATGAGGAAACCTTCTCAAGCATAACTTTAATAACATCCTCCATAATGATACGGAAATGCAGAAGACTGCATCCACCGACTGTATTTACCTCAATGTTACAAAATATTAAATAGCATATTTAACAAAACAAGCTTTCAGGTATTCTCTTTGGTATGAAATTGTCAAGGGCAGAGCTGCACATCGAGTTTGCATCTGTGTTGAAACCTCCACTGACTTAATTAGAGTAAAATGCATGAAGTGTACTCATTACAATCTGCTTTGCAGTGACACAAACATAAAATAAGCCTTGTCCATATGACAAGAGGGTCCAGATTTTGCATCCAAGCCTTTGCCATGAAAAGCCAGGTCTGAGGAGGGAAAAAGGAGAAGGCAAAATACTAAAGAATTGCTCAGCTGATATTGCTATAAGGCATGGAAAGAGCCACTAAGTCTCTTTCTGCCCCCACCCTTCCCGGTAGTCTCATTATGGTGAATAATGTTGCACTTATTTGAAAACTCAGGTTTCATGAGGCTGGCTGCGCCGGGGGAGCCGCAGCACAAGCAGCACTGAAGATCCCTGCTCCCAAATGCCAAACCCCTGCTCTGGCGACTCTTCAGTTCCTGGAAGCATCGCTGTTTGCTTTCAGAGAGCAGCCTGAACTTCTGCCTTAAAGTAAAAGCATATAGTGGCAGATACTCTAATCACAATGTCTAAATATAATAAAAGGGAAGACAATTTAAGAGAGCTCAGCTACACTTTTTTAAGCAACTGTCAGGAAACTGCCTCTGTGGCTTTCTGCTTTAGAGTAAGATTAAATGAATCAGTCTCAGCATCTGAATGCGTGGGAAGTCAGAGACAGCAAAGTGACAACTAAGGACGGTTTGTTTCTAATTGGGCCCTCCTCCTATAGCTGTTTGTGCACAAGTCCTGTGCACCAAGTTCAAAAGTGCCTGCCCTTTATGTAAAATTACTCACAAATGCTACGTGTAGGCCAGGTGGATGCCTGTGCTGCTTCGGCTGATTACAAAGTTCATGTAATTATTATTGAACTGTCTAGTGACGTTTGGAAAAGAAATACAGCTTATTATGCAGCAGCTTCAAAAGGCTCTGACTCCCTAGTCCTTCAGCCAGGAATATTTAACAACAAGGAAGAGCCTGAGCTGGGCATCACTGCCAGGAGAAGTGCTAGGGGATGGCATGGGGACTGGGGCACCACCGTCAGCTGCAGCTCCTCACTACTTGAACTAAAACACCTCTGACTCCAACCCAGAGGTTTCCAAAACAAGAGTTGCCAAGGACAGGTGAAAGCACTGGCAGCTGCAAATCACAAGCTTGAGAGAAATGCAGTAGTTTATGGTACTGCCTTGATTAACGAGCCCAACTGAAGCAGCATAGCAATGAGAACTGGGCTTGTCAGAGAAAAAGTGTGGGTTTCTCATCTCCACCACCTCAGGTTGTGGCCCTGAACTTCTGAAGAGCCCTTCTGGGTGAGGAAAGGCAATATCCACAAATCTGAGATAAAAATCTGAGAGGAGGACCCGGGAGGCTGAGTCCCTTAGAAGAAGAGCGGGATTCCTCTTTGCTTGGCCCCCCATGTGGGCAAGTCAATGGAGTAGTGGTAACCTCAGCCCCTGAGCTTTCCTTTCTCCCCACTTTGGCAGGCTTGGCCTTTAGTCTGTACCATCAGCCTGCACCCCTAACTGGGAAATATTATTAAAATGGCATTAAATATTAAGAGAGACAACACAGCATCTCTCACAGTGAGGGAGCTCCTGACGCAGCAATGCTTTTCCTAATAAACTGCCTTGACAAACAGTTTACTTATATCCTTATTTCAATTAGGTGAACTACTCTGCAGCAGTAAGGAGGAGTGCAGCTGGGTGTTATTTTGAGAAGTAGTAAATATTTATTCGGCTCTCTCAGCACGGAAGTGGGTGGGCAGCAGGGTCTCAAGACCTCAGCAGCACAATTTTTAAAGCCATAGTCACAGGCTACAGGTAATCAGCAAGGTACAGCACTAAGAGTGATGGTCAAACCTGGTTTGGCTCTTACAGAGATCTGGGCTTGAAAAGATGACCTCCATTAAATAGTCAAATAAGTGTAAATATTACAAGGGGTTTCCATCTCTGGCCAAGAGGGTCCTGCCAAGCTCAGGGCTGTGTTGTGTACCAAATGCACTCCTTGGCCCAAACGCACAAAGTCCTTGAGCAGATTGGTGGTCAAGTCATGGTCTCAGATCTCCAGGCTCACAGATGAGCAAGGGAGCAGTGCAAAGGCAGGAGAATGACTGCTGGAAAGTACTGGGAAATTTAATCTAAGCAAAGAAAATCTCCATCTCTGCTCTTTTGGAAACTTTGCCTGCAATTTCAAGTGTTTTCTGTTGACAGCTTGAAAGCAATGGTAGTAAACACAACTTCTCTTTGAACCATTGCTAGTTTTCTGGCCATTTGGGGAGGGGGAATAAAAATGCTTAACTTTAGAAAAAGCAGTTGCTTTCCAGAAAATACCATGAGGTTCTCCACAGCGCATGGGTTGGAAGGCACAAGGTTCTCGTCAGCACATCCATACTTATCCCTGAAGTATGAAAGATCAGCTCCGGCAAACTGCCACAGGTGGTTTTATTACTTTAAAATCACTGAGTTTGTCTTATAAGGCCAAAATTTTACCTCAGTCTGTATATTTCTTTTCCCTTACCATAACTTCTAGCATAATAAAATAATGAACATTACTCTTTTGATACCTTTCTTTGAAACGGTTGTTTCAGAGGCTGAAGGGTAGAGGGAAGTCCCTTCTCTTGCTGCTGAAGCCATGTACATGTCCTGCTCCAGTGAGGCCACGCCATAGGTCTTTTTAAGATGGAGAAAACAGGTATAAATAAAGCTGAGCGGCAAGGTAGGGTATGGGAGTGGGACAGGCAGGTGTTGCCCAGTAGGAATTTGTCCTATAACTTAGCCGGTGAATAACTCCATAGAGTCTATAATGATAGGGGACCTTACCTAATGCCGCATTAAAAAGACAACATGCTTCGCAGAGCAGACCACACAGTCTTCTACAGCACTTTATACAGCGCTACAATCACAGCCTGGCTCATACATGTGACTTTTTTTCTTCATACGTGTTGCCCTTTTTATGTGACATAATCCTTTCTCTTTGACTGGTGTTCAGGAATAGATTTAAAGTTGGCATTACATCTAACATTTCAGATCCAGAAGCATAGGGTTCAGGGTGCAAGATGATTCCTCACGTGCACATAAGCATCCCTTACAGAATGATTCTGAGTCTAGAGCAGCTGATTTAAAAGGCTGCGCCAAATTGTCCTTCTGAGTGGCTGTATTTAGAGATGCATATCTGTCTGTGGGCATCATAGAATCACTGGTATCAGTACAGCTGCGCTAGCTGGTGGCAGCTGAGGCTCTGCCCGTGGGGCCCTGCTGATGGCACTGGCCACCAAAAAGGTTGAGTTTATGCTGGCAGAGATTGCTCCTCCCTTGGGAATGGCACTGTGGGTAAGACAGAATGTGTGAGCTGGAGTTTAGGAGACACACTGGTGGTTTCACCAAAGAAAGATGAGGAATTATGAAGTGAAATCAGGGCAAAATTTAGAAGAGGATAATTTGAAAAATGTCTTCCTCAAAATTTGGGAAAACTTGGGGGGGGGGGGCGTGGGCGGGAAATGTGGATATAATTTTGTTATACCCTGAGTTGTTTTCAGCAGGATATATAGACTACATTTAATCTTTGTTGTGCAGAATGGATTTTTTTCTGCTTACTCTAAGTGTGTCTCTTAATACAGCTGTATCAGTGGAATAATTAACAAAGCCTGCATCGCATATGCGGTGCTCTCAGGAACTAGGCACTGATGTGCCCTTTCCCACTGCAGTGGAGGTAGAGGGCTTCTACTGAGTGCTGGGAAGCAGGAGTCTCTCAGGAATTTATGAGCCCAGAAAATGCACAACTAGGGGCTGTTGGCCATTTCCACCAGGAGGATTTTCTTCAGTGAATTCTTCCTCCTTCCAGCCAAGGACAAACCTCTGACACTAGCCCATATTATTGTTTGAAGACAGACTGAAATCTCATGATTCTGACATTATTTTTAATTTTCATGCTGCAAATGTCAGGGGAAAAAATACCCTAAAAATTATACTTCAGAAAAGACTATAATTACTTCAAATTAAATCACGGCCCTGGTTGTTTGAGAGACAACCACAGCTAGAATTTCATTATCTGATAAGCACTCTTTTTTTTATATATATATTTCAAAGTTTCCTTTTTAATAATAAAATGAAAAGGATCCAAGACCCTGGCAACAATACCTGGGCCAGCTACAAAAGTTTGATGATGGAAAATTGTGTTTAACCTCTCAAATGAAGAGGCCGCATCATTTTTAGGGCACTTATTGCAGTGATACTCCAGATGGGGAAGCAAGGTTCAGAAATGTGATCAGATGTGGTGGTAGGCATGGATGAGGTGACCCAGATCTCTGCCTTCCCCAGGGCACTAATCAGAATCTGCATTTTCACCACACCTTTCTTCCATCCATGGTACCCAAAGCATTTTACCAGCACCTGTCCTGTTTCTCATTGCCACACTCCTGTCTAAATCAGGGTAAATTTATTGAAGCCACTGAAGCTTTATCAGCATCATCCGGTTCCATAGGGGGAATTAAATTTCATCCCTTTGTATGTCTGCACCATAAATCCAACTGTTATCCTCTGAAAGAGGCATTTGCACCTCTCTACTGCACTAAGGAAGCCACTGATGTCCACATTGAGTAAAACTATCTGTGTTCTTACAGAGTCCTACTCACTGGTGCACAGGGTAATTTTGTTGTATGTTTCTGTGGGCCGATTTTGAAGTTTAGCTATGGCAGACCCATCCGTCCTCCACCCCACCCAAGTATGCAGTGTATTTTCCATATGCATTCAAAGATAAGGGCCTTCACTCAGAACTTTAGAAAATAAACAGTAATGATCCCAGTTCTGGCTGTTTCCTGACGTGCTTAGGAGACAGTCTGTATTGTTTGTCATGCTGAAAAGGGAGGCACAGGCTGGATGGAAGAGGCAAGGGTGCTTCTGAAAAACACATGCCTGCAAACAGGGTTGTGTGTGGAGGGATGGGTGGTACTAAAGGAAGCTGAGTCTAGCAACAGAGCAGTGACAGGGTGTAAAGGCAGTTAATAGTCATCCCTTTCCCTTAGCATCCCAGCCAGCAGCACGCTCAAGTATTTCAGCCACTAGCAGTAACCCAAAACCAAAGTCACAAGGAACAGGATTTTCTCCAGGTGATGGCACAGAGGCAGCCTATAGTGAGTGTTTGCTAATGATTAGCAGAGATGGAAGGCTGGGAATGGACACACCATGGCAGGCTGCTTGGGCACCCACAACTTGCACACAGAGCAGACATTCCTGCTATCCATGGAAAAATCCTCTCCCAAATATTCTGCATCACAGTGGCTAGCCTCTGAGCTGATCATATTAGAAGGGAAGAAATTAAAAACTGCAATTGACTCACCAGTAAAAATATGTGAGTGTACCCAGCAAATAGATTCCCTCAGCACTTACCTAATAATTTTGCTTTTAATTAAACTGTCCATTCCTGCACTGATTTACATTTAAAAAGAAAACATGTGTGTGTATTTCACTGGGAAACCTTCCCCTGGTGTTTACAAATCTATTTTGCTTTGCTTAACGTGAAAGATTCGGGGCCTAATTCTTGTTAACAACATCCTGCCTTCCAGCTCCTCCGTGAAGGCAAACAGGTATTAAAGGTTGCCACTGAAGCGGACATGCTCACCTTGTGTGCTTACAGCTTTTCTCTTCTGGTTTTGTTTTGTTGTTTGGTTTTGGGGATTTGATTATTTTTTTTAATGTACCTTACAGTATTTTATTAGCACATATTTTTAGGCTTCATCTTTCTGAAGAAGAAACTGCAGTGGATGGACAGTGAACTGAGAAAGCCAGGAGTCCCAAACCTCCTCAGCATGCTTTGGCATAAAGAGGAAGAAATTGCACCTCAGGAGCAGGTACTTCTGGCATTGCCACTGGTGTGCTCTTGGCACAGCAGAGACAGCAGAGAGGAGGAGGTGATGCCACCATGGCATTTGTGGCTCTGAGAGACCAAAGGGCACCTCATGTCCATTCATGCAACCCCCCTAAAACTGCACAACCCCCAAAACCAACTATGTTTTAAAACTCACCTGCTCTCCTTCTGGCACCTTGACCTCCAAAATCTGTCTTAATTTCCAAGAGAAAAGAAGATAACCCCAATCTCATCATCCAGCAAGAAACAGTAACTCCTGCGACTGCCACCACAGTTGAGTTGTTACTAGAGGTCCCCTGAGACATGCCAGTCAGACACCATGTGCCTTTCTGGAGAAGTAAGTGACATGCCCAAGACCATCAAGATTTGCATGTGGGGGGCAGAAATGAAAACCATCCCCTTGAGAGACACATCCCTAAAAAAGCCACCCCTCCTTTCCTCGGCTTAAAGTCTGCCGCCACTGCCCAGAAGCCACGGTGGATGTGGCTGAGGATGTTGCTGCCTCAGTGGTACACGATGCTCCATGACAAGGCTGAGCAGGCCCTGTACTTGCACCCAAACAAGGGGCAAAAAGTAGACCCAAACAGGCAAATGGAGAAATGTAAAATCAGAAGATGAGAGATTAATGTCTCCTTTTTCACTGCTGTCTTGCCATCCTCTCCTGAGTGAAGGGGCAAAAGAGAAGAAGTAGTCTTTTGAGGTGGGAAAGTCTCTCTGGATTCACAATTTTAGTGACACATCCTACAGTCTCAGGCATACAAATAGCGGACCATGATCTCTCTCACAGAACAGCCTTGCCCTGGGGCTGCTGTTACCATGCTGCTGATGCCTGGCAGTGATGGGCACATTCACACAGCAGCTTTGGCCCTGGCCCAGGGGACTAGATAACCAAGGATGCAGCATCCTTGCATGGATGCTCAGTTTTGGGGATAATGGAAAGAAGGCTGCAGGCTCAAAGCTGGGCCACCTTTGGAGAGCATCCCCGTCTGTGCACAGTGGTAGGAAAGTGCAGCAAGGGGGTGTACCTCCCAGCTCCAATTGTGTGCCCCAAGGCCACTTTGAAGGAGAATCTGATGGCAAGGCCCCTGTGTGATGAGGAAGGCTGTGCCTGGCAGGGCAAACCCCTGCTCCTTCTGCATGCCCACACAACACCAGCTTCCTCCCTGCACCAGGTTTCAGCAGCCAACGCTGGCTGAGGTCAGGACCTGTTGGGGTTGGTTTTTGTTTACCAAATGTGCTGTGACCTCACTTGGCAGCAACATTTAAAAATACGTAAGATCAGAATGATCCTCATTAATTTTCCTCTCTTTGGACACATTACCAGCAGATGAGAATCTGCGATGTCCTTGGCGTCACTGAACCTGAAAGGCAATCAGGAATTGTCATCTTGGGCCAGCCAAGTAGTCCATCAAGTTCAGCACCTTGCCCCTAAAAGAGGCAGAATAACCTGTGCTTTGAAGCCAGGCAGCTTTAGCATTTGCATAAGTATGTCATGCACAGGTTTGGCTGCTCCCACCTCACCCTCTGTGCTCCATTCGCCAGCCACGGGGCCAGGAGGCACCACTTCCGTGCCCAGGCTGCACAGAATCCTGCAGACCCTTCCACCAACCCCTTCCTCTTTTCTTCTGGCAAAACAGATGAGGACTGAGTTTACTTTATGTTTCAAGCTCCTGCATCATACTAGCATTGATGGATGTGGAGTTAACACAGACTCAAGGGCTACAGGGTAGCTCACGGTGAAACACAGAAGAAACCACCAGTGCAGTCTCATGCAGCAGAGGTTGGTACCCCTGCCCCCATAGCACAGCTGAAAGGTGATGCAGCTACCCTGGAGCCACGCTGCAGCAAAATACAATGACAAGAAGCCGGTTCCTTTAGCAGCCTGCTCCTCTCCTCTGGTTTTGTCCTTTGCTCTTCCCCAATACTTTCCCACATCTCCTCCGTGGTTCTGAGACAGGGCTCCATCGCTACCACTCTGACCAAGGGCAAGGAAGCAGGCTGGGCTCAGAAGCATCAGTAGCCTTGGAAAGCAGATAACGTCCTCCATCATAAAAGAAGAGAGCAGTGCAGAATTACAATGACCAGAACGTGTTTCAGAAAAATGTGAGGTTATCGACTTGGTATCGAGAGCCAAACCCTGAGGGTTGCCATGGCTAAGTAAAAGAGCGGCGAGAAGCAAGTTCAAATACTGTGCCTGCTGCCATGCATGCCACTTGCCCTCCAGTTCTGGCCTAGACTTCCCCAGAGGTCCAGCTGGAGGCAGCTCCATTTCTTTCGAAGATTCAGTGGCAGCTGGTCATGGGATCACTCTCAAAACGAAGCAGAGATGAGATGGCAGCAGGTTTTGCTCCCTCTGCTGTACACAGTCCTCCAGTGCCATCCCAGCTGACTGCGCCCTCGATCACCTCCACCTGCCCTGCATGCCACTCCCCAACACATTTAATGCGTCTCCTCAGCTTCATGTAAACAGAATGCTAATGGGCGGTGAGACAGCCCTTCTGTTACTTCAGGCATTTTTCAGTGGGGAAAAAAAGTCACGCGAACCACTGAAAGCACCTTTTAAGCAAGGGGGCCCACAGGAGCCTGAGGGCTTGTCCTCTGCAGCACAGGTATGGCCATCCTGCTCAATCAGCTAGTCAGCATGGCTTGCTCCCTGGCCTGCTTTCATCTGCCAGCGTAGGCATCCTCTGGGTACCCTGAGACCGGGGGCCAGGCTGGTGGGAGCACTCAGCTCTCACTGAAATCCCAAATAAAAGTTACCTCTTGCCTCCACTTCCTCAAGACATCGACAGGAGCAGCTGGGCGCTGAGTCCTGCTGCGATCGGATCCTGTGGTGGGAGAGGTCTGGGTGGGCACCAGCAGCATCGAGAGGCAGCGTTTTTGAGGACCAGCAGTTACAGCAGGTATGAAGAGAATGCATTTTCACCAGCCTGGTCCCACACTGCTCACCTGTAAGGAGCTCCAGGCGGGCAGATGCAGATGGGAGTTAATGCAGGATCACAGTCTGAGGTTTTGTTTCCACCTTTGCCAGAGGCTTTGCATGAGTCTCAGCTTCTTCACCTGTGTAATATGTACCTGGCGAGTGACTTCTCTTTGCAAAGCTCCTGATGGGCCAAGGGGGCTCCGGATAATGCGGCTTCACCTACAGCTTTCCTGTCTGCACCGACAAAAACAGCACTGGTCGAGTTGGTGTTCCTACAGCAAGAGCTCAGCCAGAGAGATGGATCTTTTCAAATAAAAAGGGGTGGTAGTGGTGGGAAGTAGTGGCTGTCAATCTCAGTAAGTAAACACTTCTTTGATGTGGTTCCTTTTTTTCAAAACCCAACAAACAAAAACCAAAAACACAACCCGAATCCTAAAAGCAACAACGTATGTTTATTTTAAATGCATCCGCTAAATATTTACGCTGCCAGCGAGCTAAATGAAAAAAAAAAAAACAAGGGTAAATTGGAACTTTTGTCAGTGAACCAGATTGTGAAATGCCTTGAGGGAATAGAAGATTTATTTGGGGAGAGGGGGAGAGGTAGGAATTTTCCATGCTATTGTAAAACACGAGCTCAAATTATATGATCCCCACAGCCAGTGAATTGCAAAGCTTCAATCAGCTGCCTCTTTATTTTTTTTTTAGATTTTTTTCCCTTCCCCTCTTTTCTATAAAGAGGACGGGGGGGGGGGGGGGGAGAAGACAGAAGTGTTTCACCAACTTCTGTTGACTGTTCCTTTTTTCTCCTGATTGAAATGTGTTGTTAAACAAGATCCCACATAATCTCAGCAGAGGGTTTCTCTCGCTAGCTCCCTCTCCTTCTGGGAAGCCGCGATCAGTGCCATCGGCGCTTGATTATTTGCAAACTCCCTTCGCTTTTTTTTTTTTTCTCCCCCCCCTTTTTTTTTTCCTCCTCTCCGTCTCGGTCTCCGTCTCCCTCTCTCTGCCTCCGTCTCTCCCTCCCTTTCTCTCACCCCCAGTGCAACTTTTGCAGTCGCCCCGGCACACGCAGCCATGCCGCGCTGAGAGCGGGGGCACCGCGCCAGCCCCCCTCCTTCCCTCCTTCCCTCCCTCCCTTCCTCCCTCTCTCCTTCCCTCCCTCCCTCTCTCCCTCCCTCCCCAGCGCCGCCGTCCCGAGCCGGGGGGGCCCCGTCGCCCGCCGCCCCTGCCCGGCCCCGCGCCTCGCCCC
>WYDI02019365.1:0-11051 GCA_009867235.2 Psittacus erithacus | reverse complement strand
TAACAGGCAATAAACGGCATTCGCTGGATCATATTGGTCGGCTCAGCGGTGTCCGTGACTCCCGCGTCGCGACAGTATTTGATTAATTTCTTCCAGAAAATCACAAAAAACGCTCCCAAACTATGAAAACAAAGCACAATACTGAAGATGTGAACAAGAGAAATCCTCATCCTGAGAAGTGAAAAATTCAGTTGTATAAAGCATAAACTTCTCTTAATCTTCCTAGTAAGGTAAATCAGATTTTACATTTTGCATGGCAATTTAATATTTTATTTGAAAGGGAAGAAAAAGCTGAGTAAACAAAATGGGATATATAAATCTAATTCTGCCTCTTTTCACTAAGTGTGTAAGAAACCAGGAGGAAATATCAGGCAAACTCCACCTAGGTTTTGCATCCAGGCTCCCTGATCCTTTTCTTAGAATCAGCACCTAATACAGCAATGTTGGTTCTAATAAGAGGAAGATGTGTAGAAAATGTGGCTTTACTGTTCTACAGTTTGCAATACTTGCCAGGAATGAGGGAATGATTTCACAGTATCCTCTGTCTAAGCAGGCTTGAATTTATTGCTTCTGCCACTAAGAAAGTACTCTACTTCTTATGTTCTAGCATTTCTATGTCATACTCTTCACTAAACATGCAGTTTAGAGACAAGGTTTCAAGATCCACAATCTTTCTGAAAGAGACCAGGAGTCATAAACCTGATTTTTGTTGAAAGAAGGGATATGCATGAAAGAAAGTGGGTGTCAGCAAAATGTTTGTCCTTAGAACATGCCTTTCATTCTAGTATGTTACTGGAGTAAAAGAATAAAAGTAGATAAAACAGTTGCAAGAACAGTAACCAAAATATTAACTAGGCAACTGCAAACACTGTCACTGCATCCTAATCACTTCAAATCCTTTTTATGTCCCAATTTCTATATACCCTGTGCACTTAATGACAAAAACTTCAAGTATATTTCACTTGTGAAAATGCTTGTGTGGTGGCTTTCCAATGCCTTAGCATTAAGAGAACTCTTTTGGGTTCAAAATAAACTCTTTTTAATCCTATGGATTTAATTTCCTTTAAGCCAAGTATCTCTTATTTCTCGGTTAAGTATGTGATGTAAGATCACTGGCCTCACATCTCTTGTATGGGTTCTTACAGCCACATTCAAGATCATGATGAAAAACACAAGAGTTTAGACCTTCCAAAGCAACTGTTGTCTTAGACCTGAATTGCCATGCAAATTAAGCTGGTATCTGTCCATTATCTATATGGACAGCGTGGGACATTGTAAGTAGAACATCCTCAGTAAGGCAGGATTCAAGATAACGTAGTTCAACAGTGTCTTAATATTGCCATGCTCTCATGCCCTAGTTAAAACACAATTTAGTATTTAAAACAAAAAAAATAGTAAGTACTCATGACAATCATTTGCTTTGAGTCATGTGTCCCTGCCCATGGCAAGGGGGTTGGAACTAGATGATCTTAAGGTCCTTTCCAACCCTAACTATTCTATGATTCTATGTGTTTGTTTTGGAGACATTTTTGGTGTTTTGTAATTTTTATATTGGTGTTCATCTTTATGCTTGTCCATGTATAATGGGTTTTTTTGAGAAGTTTTAGTAAAATACTGTGATTGCTTTGGGGAGAGATAAAAGTAAGAAAATACAATTTACTACTGTGGCAGCAGAAGAAAATAGTGGACTTTTTTTGAACAGGTGTACAGTCAAGATTCACACAGTTTGAAAGATGATATTCTCTACACAATAACTCTAAACAACTTCCTGTGAATGACCTTTTCCTGACAGACACTTGTTTAGGTTTTGGTTTAGTTTCTTTTTGTTTCTTTCTTAATAAGGACCAAGTACTTCCAAATCTCATCACAAAGTGTGCTGCATATTTTTCATTAAAATACATAAAGGCCTGATCCAAACCACTTGAAGGCTGAGTTCTTAAAGAATAACTCTATGATTTCAGGAAAAGGATTCACTTCTATTGGGCTGAAGACTGAATCTATTTTAGTATCTCCAAATCACAAATGTGAAGCGGGAAGGACAACTCATATTGTTTTAGCAAGACAATCACATTCAAAACAAGTATTAAATTAATTAAATTTTTCAAATTTAAAATACTTTACTTCTTAAATAGTCAATAATTTTCTATTGTTTTTTGTTTACTAAGAAAATATTATCCAGAAAACACATCAGGTTATAACTGAAAAGATTTTAATTAATCATTACATGGGGTTTAAGGAAGATTCTTCCTGAGGTATTCCTGAAAAAAACCCAACTATTATTTGCAGAATTTGATGACAATGGGCTTGCTCACAGGAATGCATACTCTGCCAGGATGCTAGAGTTTGCAACATTAAAATTTAATGTTGTAAATAAAAAGTCAGTCCTGCTCCTGATCTTATATGTACCATGTAAAATTCTGAATTACAATTTTGGCAGTTCTTTTCTCTCCCCTCCACCCTGTTTTTCCCATTGGAACTATCTAGAACACCAATCAGATTAGTAGCTGAGATTCCCCTTTTCCCATTTTCTCTTTTGTGTAACACCACTTTTATTTATTAAACACATGAAAATTGTCTCATGTTAATTAAGTAGTTTTGGTTCTTTGGCTTTTGGTTTGGGCTTTTTTTTTTCAGGTTTTTTAATAAAAGATCCCCAGGTGGCTTTCACTTACATTCTGATGGGTCTAAGAAGATGAAGGACATTTTAGAAGCAATAAGTTTAAAACATTCATTTCTTGTCAAGATATGTTATACATGCTTTGTATAAACATTACTTAATCTATTTCTTCAGTTCAGAAATCACTTATTTTGGAAAAATTCAGCTAAAGATTAAATTCTGCTGTACTTTAGTTCGTAATGACAGCTGAACTTAGCCAATTTTATCATTTTAATTTGCAGTGAATACATTTTTAAATCCTTAGAATCATAGAATCATAGAATGGTCTGGGGGGGAAAGGACCTTCAGATCATCTAATTCCAACCCCCCTGCCATGGGCAGGGACACCTCCCACTAAACCATGTCACCCAAGGCTCTGTCCAACCTGGCCTTGAACACTGCCAGGGGTGGAGCATTCACAATTTCCTTAGGCAACCCATTCCAGTGCCTCACCACCCTTACAGTGAAGAACTTCTTCCTTATTTCTAACCTGAACTTCCCTTGTTTAAGTTTAAACCCGCTACCCTTTGTCCTATCACTGCAGTCCCTGATGAAGAGTCCCTCTCTGGCATCCTTGCAGGCCCCTTCAGATACTGGAAGGATGCTATGAGGCCTCCATACAGCCTTATCTTCTCCAGGCTGAACAGGCCCAACTTTCTTGGCTGTCTTCCTATGGGAGGTGCTCCAGTCCCCTGATCATCCTCTTGGCTCTCCTCTGGACTTGCTTCAACAGTTCCATGTCCTTCTTATGTTGAGGACACCAAGAGATGCACACAATACTCCAAGTTAGGTCTCATGAGAGCAGAGTAAAGAGGCAGGATCATGTCCTTTTACCTGCTGGGTTACATCAACAGGGGCATCACCAGCAGTGGTAAAGGTACCATTATCCCACTCTATTCAGTGCACGTTAGGCCACACCTGGAATGCTTGTTATTTCCCTTGTCATTGTTATTATTGGTGGTAGCAATAGCGGTTTGTGTTATACCTTAGTTACTGGACTGTTCTCATCTCAGCCTGTGGGAGTATTCTTTCGATTCTCCTCCCCATCCCTCCGGGAGCTGAGGGAGGAAGGGGGGGAGTGAATGAGAGACTGCGTGGCTGGGCTTAAACCATGACAGAGGAGTATTGCTAGCATCCTTAAAAGGCCATTAATAAAGCAGCTAAAAATGCTGCAGTGATAAGCTATGCAAAGTATACCTTACTACTAGAAGAAAAACGCTAGAAAATGGGAGCTAAGTCCTCTCCCCCCACTCTTCACCTACCAAGCATACAAACAAGCAACAAAGTGCTTAGCAGCAATATCCATTTTAGGCAGTGAGGTTTTGTTTTCACTCCCACCTAACCAGTAATTTCTAGAAGGGAGGGAGCATCAGAAGGATTATCCAGTTCACGGCACAGTACATCCAACAAACGAAACATCAAAAAATACATTTGCTGGTAACAAATCACACTGTAAAACTTGCAATGTACCACTACTCAGTGATTTTGGACCTAAAACTTCATTAATCATTCATGAACCTGTGTATTGCTAAAGGGCTTTGTTATTTTACAGTCTATAATCTTCAGGAAGTGTGTAGGGAAAAATCCCTTATTTTTATTGGAATAAATCAAAATGCCTTTAACCCCTAAGTTGTTTATACACTGCAGATCTTTTCCAGTAGGACAGGCAACAAATTTTGGAAATGGACATCTGCTGCTAAATTTCACAGACCCCTTCACACTGCCTTTAACTCTGCCCTTGCCCTGTGTCATGCCAGATACACAACTTAACACAGCTCATTTTCTCCATGAATAAATTAAGAATAATAATGTGAGGTTTTTTAGCCGGGGTATTTATAAGGTTTATTCTTAACACTATTCAGATCTGTAGTCTTAGCCTCTATGCACCACAGATCCTTCATTTTCAACTTTATTTTTCAACAGTTATTTTTGTTCTCAGCCCCATACTTGTTTTGACTAACACAGGTTTTCCATAAATGTCTTAATCTGGAGACATTAGGAAGTGAAAAACGTACCATTTCTTTTAATGATTTACTCCAGTGGCCATAAACATTCTTATATCTTTTCTAAGTGCATCTGTTTTCAAAACCAGCCATTGGAGTATGTTCTTTTTCTATAGGACTGCATGTCAGTTGGGTTAGCAGTAATAAGCATGTTTCCCATACTTTAGACCTTATGATTAGAGGTAGAGGAGAGCTGAATCAACCCTTTGTCCATTCAGATACCCAACCCAACACAAATGAGTTTAGATGTCTAGTGCTTTTGGTTCCATCTATACCATCAGCTGGTTTTCTGGCCCTGAGTTTCATACAAACTATTGAACTCTCTTTTATTACCTGCCCAAAATATCTGTATTGCCTGCTGGAGCCATGCCTAACCAATGCTAGCCTAAATTAGGTATTGCTTGGGAGAATGCTCTTTGGCCTGCACCGAATACATAACAGAGAATGTGCCAGCAGTTATTAATGCAGACTGCTGCTCACAAGTCATCAGAACCATACCTGTTCCTGTTCAGCTTGTTACTGTAGATGTAGCCCTCATTTCTATGAATAACATACCTAAGTGCTCACATTACCGAGTAGTGGTTGTCCTGAGCTTTTATCATCTACATCATGTTCAAGTCTCAACAGGGACTAATAAGGTTGTTCAAGATTAATGTAAAGGCTCAGCAGTTAGTCATCCTGGCACAAACCCCAGCTGTTTACATGTCTAATAGCAGTGTAGCATATAATCATGAAAGGCTTACCTGGAGAGCAGAATTATCTGTGCGAATACAGAAAATGGTTTGTACACAAATAAAAATTAGCTCCATCTAATATTTTTTAAAAAGGAATGTGTTTTTCTCTCACACGTACACAATATATGTATTAAATACACAAATGGGCAAATCCTGTTCATACCTCAGGGTTGCAATCATCATAGGCTTAGGGTATTACTATAGGGAGTGAATGGATGCTCTATACTAATAAGAGATTAAAATATTACTTTTAAAGATTTCTGGAAGATGAAACAATATCTGCAGGCATACCTTAACTCTGTAAATGGTTCACAGAGACTTGTCTTTGGTGCTTCCTTGCAATAACATTATCTGTACCAACTATTCCTATAATAAATAGAAATCTGGTTTATGCTTGCTAGATTTTTAAATAAACCCAGATGCTTGCAAATTACAGAAGTGTACTGCTGTTATGATGTTATCCATCTGTAATGTATACCACATTGCAGTTGCACTACTTAAAATGAGGTAGAATGAGTCCATTAGAAAAATCCCACTTCATGGTTTATAAGGTATTCCTGTTAGGTGCGCCTCATGCTTGCTTTATCATCATCATCATTATTATTACTAAAGTATTTGTATGTATTCCTTCATCCAGCTTCAGAGGCTTTTTTTTTATATAAATTGAAAAATTACCTCTGAGCTATTTTGCATTAATTGCATAGTAAAAACTACGTATTAAAAAGGGTGCAGGTTCTTTTCAGGCCCTATTCATATGAGACCTTGATTACTGTCTTTTTTCCCCTAGGGCCAGGCTAGTGGGTGAATGACACCCAGCAGTTGTGCTTTGCTCAAAGATGCTAGCAGTCAAGACACCAGAGCCAGGACATCCACCCCAGGAGTTATGCCCTCCTGTTGGCATGGGTGACCAGGTGGGCCATGGCTTGGAGAGAGCTCATGAAGGGCACCTATATTTCACTGTAATCTCAGGGGGGGAGGAAAGCTAGGGAAAGTATAAAAGAAGATGTGAGGAAACAGCACAGTTTGCAAAGGGTGTTATTGGAGAAGGTCTTTGAGGCACACATGCTTTCTGAGGCTGAACACTGTAAGGTTAAAAAAGGTGATATTTTTAAAACAAGGCATCAGATTACACTTTGGATGGAAACACTGACCATGGTCCTGACACAGAAGCATTAAAACAAGCCCTATAAGTTTTTGCTTAACCCCTTTTCCTGCTCACTGTATAAACCTGTGCAAAAGTACAGTTGCTATGGATTTAAACCTAAGAGTGATAAACAAGTGAAAATACTTGCACTGAGTTGTACTGTTTGGCTTTTGGTTGTTTTTTTTTTGTTTGTTTGTTTTTTTCAAATGGCAAAGCAAAATCAGATTATTTTTAATTTTCAGAGGAGGAATTCAGTGTTTTGTCTCTTTTGGCATCCCTTTACCTAATCCTTCCCTTAATTATATTCTTTTGAATATGACTATTTTCATGTACTGTTTTGAGGTATTAAGCTGGAAATCATAATCTCACATAGTCATTATGTGAAATATTAAAGTACAGTCAAAATCAAGCTAGTTTCAAAAATTAAAGATCAAGAAATGAGTAGCCATAATAAATAAATCATGATGAATCCATGCATTTGATAGGCATACGCATATCTATTTTCATTTATTAATTCTGGTGAAACTGAAATCTCTTTGTGGTATTTTGACAGGCAGAAAATGTGAGCAAATAGGTTAACTAAATTATTAAGTGAGGGTTCCTCAGTTAGACTAAGTAATTAATGATGTACCTTTAATAAGAGAAAAGAAATGGATAGATATTTATGGTATATGTTCTTGTACACTTCCCTGTTCCAAGCAGTTTTGCCATCATAGACTGAAAAAGATGGATTTTCACCATTAATTATATCCACAGTAGAATAAAACTTCGATGCAATAAAGTTATATAAGACAAATTCAATTTTGATGCTCTAAAGAGGATTGTCAGTATACAACATTCAATAGTGCCGTGTGTGAAATATATCTGTATTTCTGTAGTCCTGGAATTAGCAATTGTCAAGTGCCTGCATTTTCTGCCTGATAGATTGAGAGTTAGACATGTGAAACAGGAAATCACAGTAGCTACCACAATAAGTTATGGATAGGCAGTCAGTAGGAGCTATTGAAGAAAGCAGTATGAGACACTCTAAAATTGGTTCTTCTTAGTCCTAGGTTAAACAGTTATGAGAAATTGGGTCAGAATTTGAAATTGTACCAGCAGGTTCACACATTTAATGGGCACAGGTAAAGGAAGAGGCTGTGGGGCTCTTTGCATAAAAGCAGCAAGTGTTAGACATTTTCCCCTCCCTCCTTCTCTTCTCACCAGCTGCATTTCCTGTTATTCACCCAAGGTGTCTCAAAGTTCAGTAAGGTGGTTCTAGAGATTATTTTGCTGTCCTGTACCAAGGCATCTTCTGCATTGTATCAAGGCAAAGTATTCTACTGGATTCCTTCCCGTCTAAATACTGAAGACAGCAGTATTCGGATCTCATACTCATGTTGTGCCTCTTAATGAGGTTAATATTGAGTTGAAAGACAGTTCATAAAAAACTACCTTTATGAACATGGATTTGCAGCATCTGGCTTTCAAATTTGCAGTTACTTCTTATTTCCATATTAATAATACTCAAAGTCTTTATGAAAGGCAATGACCTGTAAGCGAGACCAGTTATTCATTAAAACAAAAGAAAATTTAAATTTCATGGATAACTTCTCAGAGTTATGAGGACTTTGAGCTAACCTTGGAGGGACAGAACTGGAAGCATGGATTATTTAGATTTCACCAAATGGACTGGAGTAAGAACAGAGGCACACATGGAGGAAGTAACAGGGAGGACAGACTGTATGATCTAACATGTCTTTTTCATTTTTCAGAGCTTATTTCTTGGGTCAGTGAAAAATACCAAACTCCATTACAATATTCACAATCCAACCAACTAATTAAATAGTACAGCTTCTCAAGCCAGACTTTACATTTCTTTCCTGTACAGGAACAGAGTATGAAGGGGTTCCTTTCCTGCTCCCTTCTGGCTTACCAGAGGCTAACAAGCCTGAGGTCTTACAGACTCTGGGATTATAAGTCACCTGTGTATGCAGGACTGCATGGCAACTAAGAGTGAGCTGGAAGATGCTCTTGTACCAGAAACAAGCAGTGCTGAGCTGTATCTAAATGGTTATTTAGTGAGTGGAGAAAGAGGTAAGATGATGGATTGTCAGCTGTCAGCCCTGCTTTTCCCCCACCTCTCCTCCAGCCCTAGTCTGCTACTCAGGATCAGCTGCTATTAAGAGCTTCCTACACAGGAAGAAAGGCTGGAAAACACAGTCTGAGCACTGCTTCTACACCACAGATAGAGTCAGGCAGTATGTATGAAAGAGAAGAGGAGGAATGTGCTCACAGCTCTCAGTATTTGTATCAACTCTTTTCTCCTTCCTCACTGCTCCTAGCTGCTTTGGACTCTCCTTATTCATTCCAACCATCCACTACCTTACTGAAGGCTGTGACCTATGTATGAGCTCCTGCTTAGTTCTCAGCATGAGACTCACATTTTCTGGCTAAGAATCAAGTAAGTACATTTCTGCTAAGGATGTTAAATGAAATAACAATTCAACCCCATTGGATGTCAGAATCTCAGCTAATTGTTATTACTCCTTTCATTACTCGCAAAATGTTCTTCTTTCCAGATAAAATACCTAGCTTAGTCTGAAGCTGTTAAGAGTATGGGTCTCTGACAGTGTAAAAAATAAATAAATAAAATAATTCAACAGAACAAAATAAGGGAACTGTTGACTGCTTTGCAAAAATTCTCCAACAGCTTTGTTTGTTCCTTAAGTAGTTGTCCTCCAACATGTTTTCAAAACTTCTCGGTGTTCCTGGAGAAAACTAAGGATTGTTTTAATGTTAAGATTTTATTCTATCTTCACTTCTTTATTTTATGCTGTTGTAATTACCAGATGTGCTAAGAGGTAGAATAGTCTGTGTGTAGTCCATTTTATTCAAATATGAATAATATGAATCTGGGGAATGTTCACTTGAACAATTTTGCCAGTCAGATCTCTTTCCCAGGGTTGCCACCTCTTTATACTCCTAAATGCAGTTTAAATAAAACAAATGTGATACCCTAATTTCCCTTCCGAGGTGAACAAACATGTTCAGTGTGTTCCAGATAACATTCCTGCCTTGGTTATAAAACAACTGCCATCTTTTCACTAAGAAGTGTCACATTAATTAAAAATGAGCATCACTCTTCTGCATCCTGTAGACATGTATATTGGCTAAACCTGTTCTCTGCACTGCTAGCACAATTTTAACATACCACAAGATCTGCAGCTCATCCTTCTTGCAGCTCATCAGCATGATGCTGTCAAAAAGAAAGTTAAGGTTTAGAAAAAAGCAAGGTAATAAAACTAGTGTATAGTGATAAAAAAAGTACAACATTTCAAAGCAAGCCACAAAAGACAAAGTCAAAGCAGCAGCTGCACCTCACTGGTGATGAACCCAAGAAGAGTAAAGCACATCTGTTAGCTACTGTTTCTTTTTTGGCAGGCTTAATGTAAAGCCCTTGGTTGGTAATTTTTAAATACAGCTAAAGCTGTCAGCCTAAAAGATAATTAAATTACTTACAATGGTTTTCACTGCTGTTTTGTTTCAAAAAATCCACTGCGGTGGAGTTTGGAGTTTTTAATTTTCTTTTCTCTGGGAAAGCAGGGAGAATATACTGACTGACTGCTGAATGATCAGTCAGCTGAGCATTGAGACTGCTTAAGATACCCATTACTACTCAGTGTGAAGGATTAAAAAAGATGGACGATGGGGGTTTAAAGAGGAGAGCAAACAAGACCACAACACCTCTCCTCTTGAACAGAACAATGACAAAAATATTTGGAATAAGGGTTGTTGTTCTCATTCTTAGCTGTATTAGATCTTTTTTAACTGTGGACAAGCCACACTTCATAGTGGATTTTCTGTTTAGATATGTTTCCATATGAAAATCTGAGCCTGCCCAGCAGTAGTTCCCTTCTTGCATTCACAATGTTGGAGAGTATGAGATTACCACTTCTCTGAAGCATTCTGTGGGAGAACAGCTACTCAGGAGACCCTGAGAGATGGGGACAGAATCACAGGTGTGAATGAACTCTACCTGCTCCTTGCTTAACGAGGAGAATGAATCTTGCCTTTGTGAGTTTTCTCAGGTAGCTGAGCATCTGGCCCACCCCATCTCCTTCAGCGATTTGCTGAGTACTCAGTGTACAGTAGGGAAATGCACGCTTCCCAGGCACTCACTGGGAAGTCATGTAAGGATATACTCATGCTATCTATTATAAGTGGTTACCTAGGCATTTGAACTGTGATAGTGCTTAAGGCACTTAAAGAGTTATGGGCAATTTACATTGCCTACCTGTAGGAAAATAACCAAAATTGGGGAAAATGAGGAAATATCTCTTTGCAAAGTTCAGCTCAAAGGCTGCAATATTAGAGCAGCTTTGACAATTGCTGCTCTTAAGGTGAGACACAGTTGCTGCTCCCAAGGAAACAGACAAGGTCTGTAAGAATGTGGTACAATATCCTTGAAATGGGGAGTAGAGTGGTATGGAGGTACCACAGCTCATCCCTGTTATCAGGAGTAAAGAAAACCG